>JAZBGX010002813.1:0-11456 GCA_037414775.1 Zonitis immaculata | reverse complement strand
CAACCTAAGAGTCCACCCCCACTACTACTAGTGTCAAGACCTGTCTATAAGACCGTGGGTTGTAAGAATTTACTTACTAAAATTGCCACAAGGAGCGCCATAGTAGAGGAGGCCAACTGTGTGGAAAAGAGACAACAGCAACACCTTGTCAGAGAAGAGAGACTATGTTCTATGCCTCTACCAATGATATTGAGATAGCAGTGTCAAGACCTGTCTATAAGACCGTGCTGCAGTTTCGGCGCCCTGTCGATTGCCATTTGTTTTCAAGTTATTAGCACCATTTTTTGACTTTCAAATGGCAGATATATCGGCTTTTTGATTGTTTCTTACAAGTGAAATAAAGTCTTTGAAAAGTTAAGGAATAAAAATGCATTCCATTAGTTTATGCTAAGTATTTTATGATTTCCCGGCAGTAGCATTGTTTTTTTGTTGTTTTTTTTTTGCCTTAGACCCTAGAAGAGCGTTATAACGAAGTTTTCACTGTAATTTGTTTTTCTTTCAAATTAAAAACGATTCAAACAATTGCAAGAATTATATTTGTTTCATATATAAAGACAATTCGATTAATAATAAATAATTGTATAAAAATTATATAAGAGTTACATCAATATTTAATACAAAAGTTTTAATTTATTTATATTTAAAATATTTTTGGAATTATTATATTAATTAATCAATTTATCAAAACGAACTACAAAAAAAAATTATGTATAAATCAAAACTTTTGCTTACAATAAATCTCAACTTATAAAATATGAAATTTGCCTAAAAACTAAATTTTTAACTGTGTATATGTATTTTTCTTGTGTTGCGTGTGTATATTGTATATAAAGATTGTTTCATTTAATTTATATAAAATTATTCCTATAAAATATTCGAAAATTTTTTGTGTTGTTTTTTTTTTTTGAGATTTTATCAGGAAATTTTGTACAATCGAAACAATTTAAATCAATCATAAATACATAAATTACAAATACAAACAACAATAATATTATATAATAAACAAATACAACAATATTTAATAATAAAGAAAAATCCTAAACTTTGCTTGATTCTATTAATTTTAATTGGAAAATTACTTATTAAACTTACCAATTTTCTCTAGGGCTACTTTCTTGACTTGATGCTAAGCGTCGTCGTTCAGCTCCTGGAGCTAAAGCGAACGCTTTAGAGCGTTTATTCAGTTCTAAAATTTCAATTAATAAAACAAAAAATCGTCATTATACAGGCTGTTTATTTTCAACCTACTTCTTAGACTATGAAGTGTAGAGGTAAGGAGGACAATCTCTGTGTATGAAAAATGGATCCAAAAATAGAAAATAAATTATGGCTCTGGTGTACTCTCTGGAGAATATTTTAATGAGAGATCGAAATACATATATATATTGAACAAAGACAGATATAGCTTCTCAGACGCTTCACATAGACCTAATGTTCACGTAGTATAATGTCGTTAGATCGACTTTCATTTTTGCCCTTATTGACCGCACTAGCGTCAATCTTTTTCCGTTGGCCGTGGATCATTTATATCACTTGGCGCCCATAAGAGATTGTCATCCTTACATCTACTCTCCATACCATAGGCTTATGTCGAGACGTAACTGGAATAGCATTTTAAAATTTTGGTCGAATATTCCCATGTTTTTATCAATTCCGGTTATACAGAAAGTCGCTATCAACTTATTTATTTTAAATAAAACGTCTTTTGTTTTATTGCATCTTCAAAGTCTACGACGAATTTTGATAAAACTCCGTAAAAGAAACTCTATACTAAATTTTAGTCGTTTTCGAGCAATTTCATTTCTTTTGAAAAATTCGTCACGCTGTTTCCTACAGGATAGTTCATACGTTGTATTAAATAGCAACAATTTCAATTGCACAAAAATTTGTCTTTTTTTTCTGTAGAACACCTGTAGGTTTTTTATCGTTAGATAATAGAAAACTTTTTGCTCTATAACTTTTATATATTCGACGAAAATTTAAACACGATATTCCAATTAAGTCTTCACATACGTCTAGGGGATAGGTTGAAATCGAAAACGCTGTATACCGTATGTTCCAGAGATAAGAAGAAACTCCATAACTCTGTTGCTATTTAATCATCAAATCAAATATAGAAAAATGCAATACTTGGGTCATTTGTTGAGAGGTAAAATATACGAGTTACGTCGACTTATAATAGAGAGTAAACTACAGTGTAAAAGATCAGTAGGAAGACATATTAGAGTTCATGGCGAAAGGATCCGAGGAGATAGTTTGACCGCTCTTTCATGCTGCAGTTATTACAAAACTACAATTGCCATTTGGATAGCCAACCCTCGAAAGGAACCAACACAATAAGAAGAAAATCTCCGTATACAGGATATGGCCAAACACAAATCCGTAACAAAAATTCGAGAGAATGGATTTCAGAGATGGCCTCTGTCGACTCTTCTTTTGATCATAAAATCTCAATATTTTGTAAATCACCTGATCAATATGAAAAGAGCTTCCTAATAATAGGGCTTGCATTTCAAAAGCACAACTTTGGTACACTATCATAGGTACCTTTAAAAAAAATGAAAGTGATTCTAAATTCAGTGAGAGTAGCATGCAGCGTTATGGAGACTCCTAGTACCCCTGAACCACTCTGTATATATTTGTTTATATTACCAGATATTGCCAGCAACATCTTCTTCCGACTACCGAAAGCATTAACACCAATTGTTATTAAATCTTTTTCATTAAATGTAGCGAAAGTTTCTAAATCAACTTCTTGTTGTGTAAACAAATTAACATAACGATCTAAGCCTAATGATGTTAATAATGTACTTAAATCGTCCCATTTACCTGTTGTGATACGATCTAATAATTGCATTGGTGTTTGGTCTAAAATATCGCTAGTATTTAAATTCAATGGACTATTTGTATATGAATCATTTGAAACATGTGATGATGGACTCGATGTTGTTGTTGTTGTAGTAGTACGCCATATTTCTTTTAAATCTGTTGATTTTAAATTAGCTGGACTTGTATGACTGAAATTATAACCGGACCAAAAATTATTCGGCAAACGATAAATATTCGGATTTGGACGTGTTTGCATTGCTTTAAAACCAGCTAAACGTTTCGATTCATAATCAAATGGACTAGAATTCGATTTTTTATCACAATCGATATGTTGATTTGTGGTCGTGTCTATATAATTTAAATTATTGTGATAATTATATTCGGGAGAAATAATTTGCAAGAATTCTTACCTGGCTGCTCATTTATTTCATCCGGATATTTATTATTATATGATGTTGGTGCTGGTGATGTTACTGAGTTTGGCATGAAATTCGACATTGTAGCATTCGTTGAAAACATTTTATATTCCGGATATTGATGATCCGATGATGATCCAGAATAAAATCTTTAGACAAACAAAAATTAAATTTAACAAAATATCAAAACTTAATTTTATCAAAATTATTTACCCGCTACTTATTATCGATTGAGGTACATTATTATTATTATTATTACAATTATTATTATTATTATTGTACGGTGATATTTGTGGCATAACATTATACGTTACTCCCCATCCATAAGCTGGACTAAAATTCATTGGTGATTGTACTAAATCCGGTATATTTTGTGTTGAATTCGATGATTGTATCGTTGTTGCTGTTGTTAATGGTAGATGATAAACGGTTGGTATATTTGCTATAATTGATGGTTCATCAATGCCCAAAATCATATTACGTGCCTTATAAATTTTCGCTATAATCAAAAATATTAATTAATCGAATAATTTGGAGAAAGAAAAAATTGCGATTTACAAGCATGCCGTTCGATTCCTTTGATAATGCAAGCTTTGATGATTTGTCTATTTTTTTGACGAATATTTATCGAAACTTCACAACTATTTTGTATTTCATTCAAATTCTCTGGACGTACTCTCAATTCACTTGGATCTTCAGGTAAATCGAATATTATCAATAATGGTAAACTACCCATTAATAACTGTCGTGCACGATAAACACCATTTATATTACCTGATATACAGATATTACTTTTTTTCAAATTCGGTATATTTTGATCTTGTATATCGGGTACTAAGATTTTTGTATTCGTATATTGCATTATTGCTTTTAAATTAATTAAATTTTTACCAAATATACTAGCATGATTTTGTGGTGATATTTGTATTGTCATTTGTACCGGTATTTGAACCTAAAATTATCTCTTAGTATAGAAATTCATAGAAAATAAATATAGTTTTTTGAAAAAATTATTACATTAGACTTTTCGTACATGAATTCGATTAATAGTATCGTTGCTTTTTTGACATTTTCCAATTCCCATTGTGGTCCTTTAACTAATACGATAGTCGCTTGTAATTTAGAACGTGTCCGGAAAATGACTTGAACTTTGAATTTTTCTTGAATTTCTACAACAAATGGTGTTGTTTTATCGAATGGTTCTTGAGTTAATGGCGGTTCAAAACAGAAAATTAACGGAATCAACTCCTACAATTATTACTGAATTAATAAAATATTTTTTTTTTTTTTGTAATTGATTATATACTCGAACCCGACTACGGGCCATTTCGACATGTTCTAAATCACCAGAAATTGATACTTGATTACTTTTTTCAGTTAGATTCGAACGATTCGAATCGGGAAAATGTACATGGCATTGAGTTTCCTCCATAACACGTTTTATACTCAAACCATCTTTACCAATAATATGGGAATGGTCAGTATAACTGATATCCATTTTCATTGTAACACGATTACACTAAAATTTGGTAATTTTATTTATTTATTTATTTTAAATAATAAAAGTTGTAGAAAAAATTACTCGAGTCGATAAAATTGATAAAATTCTATCTTTTGCAATAAGAACGCCATCCTTTTTACCAGCAACTTTAACATGTGGATCTTTCTTCGATTTAGCACCTAGTTTCAATTTATTTGGCCAAATTATATAAGTATCCGTATCCTCCATAATCTAATTATATACAATTTAGAAAAAGATAAAAACAACATTTAATAAATAAAAGTTACAACTGTACCTTATCAAAAAATACATCAGCCGGGGAAAGAGCGAGATTATCACCTAAATTCAAAAAAAAAACTTACAAATTCACTATGAAATATATTTATATAATCAGGACTGTATTTGCTCGTGTATCAAAGGCCTAAACATAATAATGAATAGATCTTGAATTTTCGTACTAGATATTTTTTCGGGTAAATGCGGTCCTGTTATTTATAAAGATGGTTATTATTATTTATTTTTTTACCAGCAAGCATCTGTTCTAATTTTCTTCTATCAACACGGAATCGTTCTTGATATAAATCGGCAATATCTTTAAAACCATGTTTAGCAACAAATTCACGTAAATCTTCTTTCGAGCCCCAATTCGATTCAACTTCCGATGTAACAGTAGCTGTATCTGATTTTTCCGATAAAGTATCACAATCATATAAAGGTAATACACTTAAAGACATTTTTTTTCTTTATATATTGTAAATATAAATATTTTTCAACAAAATAAAAATTGAATTAGAGTTGAATTTAAAGAAAAAACAAAACAAAAAATCAAGCACAGTTTCGTCGTTTAAAATGGAGGATTTTTGAGGACTAATTTGTGATTCAAAATGGAATAGTAGTAAAATTATTTTTATCGAAACAATATCAGATTTTTTTTTTCTGTATATCAAACTTTTTTGTAGTTGGGAATATTTGAAATGTCGATATTAATACTCAAATTTGGTGTCACTAAGAAATTGTGACAATTAGAAATTATTTTGATTACTTTATTACTCCCTAAATTTTGTCATCAGGTCGTTTTTTTTTAGGAAAAAAATCAAAAGAAACTCAAAAGTATTGCAATTAATACAATATGGATTTAAATTTGGCGGCATAAATATGGAGCGCTACAAATATTAAGTGACTAGTCACAAACTTTAACATTATATTTATACATTCTAATATTAATAATTTGAATATTTATTGCAGTAATAATAATAATAAGGGGATTTAAGAGAAATTTCGGTTGTTATTTTTGAATAAAATCAAATTCTAGTGAGCTGCATTTAAATTTGGATTTAGTGATTTTTTGTAAAGTTGCATCTTTGACATTGTGACATTTTAAATTTTTCAAATTTTGTTAGGTTATGTTTTATTTGTTAACGTTTATATTTGAAATTGTTTAAAAAAATTAAGTATTTTCGAGAATTTTATTGTTAAAATGCCTTATAAACTAAGTTCCCGTGAAGTTTTAAGTTGTTTGAATGAATTGGGTTACATAAATATTTCGGCTGAACAGTTGAAAAATTTTATGCATGGTAATAAATTCCCGCTTTCTTAATAATTCTTGGAATAATTTCAAAATTTGATATTTTAGATTTAAAGAAATTAATAAAAGTTGAAAGTGATAGGAGATGTGGATGTGAAGGCGAAGATAATTCAGTTAGAAATACCGTCAATGATATTTTTACAAATTTACATAAACAATCGACTGTTGAAAGTCGAGCTAAACAAGTCCCAGATAAAGATAGTGCAATTCTCATTAAAATTCATCGTAAACCAAGTTCACATCGTTCAGATCATAAGGATTGTCCATGTCATAATAGAAATAAATCAACATTTAAAGAAGCAAGTTCCAATAATGTAGATTGTTCATTGTCTACTGGAAATAAATCAACAATTGACAAAAAAAGTACGCATTATGTGGATTGTTTATGTCTCAATAGAAATAAATCAACATTGGATAAAACAAGTACGCATCATTTGGATTGTTCATGTCTTAATAAAAATAAGTCAAGAATTAAAAATAAAGCTGATGCCGCAGTTGGAACTTCACCTCGAAAATGTGTCGATTGTTCAGAATGTCATAGAAGTTGTTCAATGAATAAAAATGCTCCAATTGAAAGCAAACCAATATTCGAGTCGACCAGTAAATTTTCTACAATGTCGAAAAAAAGTGAGCAAAAATATCCATCACAACGTAAGCTAATTCTAATTTATCATTACCTCTATATAAAAAATTATTATCAATATATTGTTCGATTTTAGTTATCAAAGCCACTAGACCTTGTCGTTCTAAAGCAGATCCAGTGGCTTTGTTCCATAAATATCAAAAAGGATGGAAGAAATTGAAAATACCAGGTGAAGATAATAGAGCCGATTTGAGATGGTCAGTACGGGAGAAAATGAACAATTATCCTAAATGCCAATGTATTTGATTAAATATTTTTGATATCTATTGTTAGTATTAGAATTATGTTATAAAATTTTACTATTTGACGAATTATTGTTATAGAAACTTTATCGAAATGTATATATGGTTGCATACTTTTGGCAATAATAAATGCGGTTAATTTTCATAACCTTAGTTTTTATTTTATTTTAATGTAAAATGTTGTTGAGAAAATTTCCAATTAATTTCAATATTTTCAAAAATCCATTACGCCAATTTTCTACATCTTTATCAGTACCCGAAATTGAACAACGTACTTTACAATTTCCACCAAAATATCTTAAACCAAGACAAGTATGGTTAGAAAATCTTGATACTATCGATGCAAAACAATTGGCAATATTAGAATTACATCCAGAAGTATTTGCAGCAAATCCACGTATAGATTTAATCCATGATAATGTACGATGGCAACGGAATTATCGTTATGTAAGTTTTGCACATACGAAATCTCGATTTGAGGTTAGAGGGGGTGGTAGGAAGCCATGGCCGCAAAAAGGTAAGTTACGAAATAAGTAACTAGTATTTATGCTATTGTAATTGTTATTTTTTGTTCTAGGTATGGGACGAGCCCGTCATGGTTCGATTCGTAGTCCTTTATTTCGTGGCGGTGGTATAATTCATGGTCCAAAATCACCAACACCCCATTTCTATATGTTACCATTTTATGCACGTGTCAATGGTTTATGTGCTACATTATCAGTAAAATTAGTACAAGATGATTTACATGTTGTTAATAACTTAGATATACCAACAGAAGAATCTAGTTATATTGAAGAATTGGTTAAAAGCCGAAATTGGGGACCCTCTGTATTATTTGTAGACGAGTAAATCACATAATTTTTGATGATATAAAATATAGATTTTAATTAATTTTATAATAATTTCTAGTATTGATATAATGCCACGGAATATTACAATAGCTACTGATAATATAAAACATATTAATTTAATGCCAGCTTATGGTTTGAATGTTTATTCAATGTTAAAATATGATACATTAGTGATGACACGGGCTGCTGTTGATCTAGTTGAACGAAAATTACTAGAACATTTACATAAAAACGATGTAAAACCAGTTACAGCAAAATATAAATTAAATCAAGTGTGAAACACAAAAATTGTACACAAATAGCATTAAAAATTTCCACAGTAATAAAAAAGATATTATCTTTTTTTTTGGCTATAGAATGACCTAAATTTTCATACAGTTATAATGGGAATCCTCTCGTATTTTTGTTTTGTTCTTCTATTATAAAATAGTATTTTATATTTGATGAGCCGGCCCTGTATTTGGATGTGTTCCGTTAGTCACAGCCAGCTCGACATTTTTAAAACTCTTGACATCAAGCAGCTGACGAAATTTTATTACTATTTTGATAATGTTTCCCACAACAACCGAATAAATCCATTATATTCGAACTGATAACAGACCACATATCGAAAAAGAGACTAAATGTTATCAAAAAATACATATAATTTATCCTGTTGTTTATGATTCATTCCCCATCAAGTATGTGATGGATCAAGGTTAAACGACCCACAAATTATGGTGAATTTCATTTGTTTTGTTCGTAATTATTTATTATTAATTGATTAATTTTTAGTCCTTGAGGCTGATGTCGGCAATAGTTGCGACAAATGCTGTAGAAAAGAATCACGAAAATTCAGATAAATTATTGAAACAATTATTAGAATGTGTGAAAGATTGTCAAAAGAGATATGGTGGTAAAACGGAACTGGCAACTGAATTTGATAGTTGTGTTGTTGCTTTATGTTTAACATTGGAAGCTGTTTTATTACATGGCATTCGTATAAAACCACAAGAGAATTTACATAGTTCTGCTTTAAAACAAGTATCGGATATTGTAACTAATAGTTTACATATTAATAGTGAAAGTCCATGTAAAATTGTAATTAAATTATAATCAATTAATTTTAAATAGGATAACTTTTAGCATTTTGGCCGTTCGTTAAAAAACATTTAACAAAACATGAACAAGAACGTTATGTTGTTTTGAAACATATTTGGACGGATACTGGACGTGGTCGTGCTTGGATACGATCATCACTCAATGAACGATCGCTAGAAAGGTATTTTGATAACGATAAAAAGCTACTATCAATTATGCAATGCCGTTTTAGATATCTTCATATTTTATTGAGTAATCCAGAATTATTGAAAGTTCATTATGAAGATTGGGCTTTATTACGTGATCAAGAACAAAGTAGTATGTTGCCAAATATGGCTGCAGGTTAATTCGATTTAAATTTATGATAATTTGAATAATTTAAGATAATTATAGGTGTAGCTTCAATATTATTTGCAATTAATATTGATAAACCTGAATTAAATAGTGGAATTGCTCCAAGACCTGAAACTTTAAAAGCCAAAGTAGAACCAATAATTGAAGCTCCAGTGCCTGGTATTTACAACAAAACAATAGCGAAATCTATTATTATATGATAATTATTTTTTTTTTAGAAAAACGCCATAAGAAGAAAAAACGTGTTGCAAGACAATTTATATCGTTTGAAGAGGACGATAGTGTGTTATCAACAAGTGTCCCTTCGAGCTCTGGTAGTATTTCATCAGATTCAATTAGTGATAATCATTCAATACAAATTAATAGTAATAATAAGACAAATTTGGTTCAAATAAGCGAAGAGAATCGTTCAAAAATGGAATCAAAGAAAACCGATGAAATTAAACGTAAATTATCAATAGAAAATAGTGGATCACGTGAGAAATTCAATCAAGATCAACCCGAAACATTAACACCAGTTACACATGTTGAAATTGGTGAATTAACACCAATATCAGTTGAAATAAATAAAAATTTCGAATCACCGGATATGTCCGACGATATTTTAGAAATACCAACTGATATAAGTGCTGTATTAACTGCTGTTGAAACACATAATAAAGAAGAATTGAAAAAGAAACAAGATATAATTGATAATTTAATAAAAGAGAATGAGTGTTTAAAAGAACAAATTAAAAAATATGTTAGCGCAATACAAATGCTAAGACGTGATGATGATGATGGCTTACAGAAAGCATTAGATGGTTTACAAATCGATTCACAACCAGATTATAAAGGTGAAGCGAAATTATTTGAAAAGAAACTAGTACAAGTTGCTGAAATGCATGCTGAGTTAATGGATTTCAATGTTACATTACAACAAAACTTATGCCAAAAAGATTTAATAATAGATCGACTTAAATTGGAATTGGAAGAATTACGTGGACCAATAACAAATGATGAAATTTTATCGGAATCTCGAGGGAGTGTCAATGTTTGGATACCATCAGCTTTTCTTACAGGTGATGATTTTTTGTTTTGTCTTTTTTTTTTCCCTATTCAATATATATATATATATATATATTAGGTAGTGGTTCTAATTCTCATCATGTCTATCAAATATTTTTGAGAGCTGGTAATGATGAATGGAATATCTATCGACGATATGCTCAATTTTATGCTTTACATAGTGATTTAAAAAAAGTTGATCCAGCTATAGCTACATTAGATTTCCCACCTAAAAAAAGTATAGGTAAAAAGGATTCAGCATTAGTTGAAGATCGACGTAAGCGTTTGCAATTATATTTGAGACGTATATTATCACATTGGCCAGAATTAGCTCATTGCAATAGTAGATTTCTATTGGAACAACATCTTGCTTTTTTCAAGTAAATTTATTATCGATTTTATATTATATTTTCAATGAATTTGAATTGATTTATTTATAGAGATCAAAAAGAAATTGATAAGAAAGGCAGGAATTTATTTCCACCAAGAAGAAATCGAAATACAAGTGATAACCATTACACGGGGCTGTAATGGTAATTTTTACTCATTCTTTCAAGATTATAATTTAATTACATATATATATATATATATATATTAGTAAAACTTAGATTTTAGTGATAGTACAAAATGAAAATTGGGATTTTCTATTTTATCAAATAAAAATGAATAAAAGGAGTATTTGGTTTTTGTATTTTAGTCACAATTTCGTTAGCAAAAGTGCTGCATTTTTAGTGGTTGGCTGCCAACAAGTTTCGTTATGCAGTGCATATTCATTTGTATGGGCTTGCGTTCTTAAGCCGCTTTACGCGACTTGGGCTAACTTCACAGCGCAATTTTCGGGCCGCAGTTTTCCAACCAGAGTTCGAGGTCTAGCTATTATATTACTCTATGAGTTAACTTTAGTATTT
>JAZBGX010002812.1:0-11456 GCA_037414775.1 Zonitis immaculata | reverse complement strand
GTAGGCAAAACTTCTAAGTTTCGTTACATCTCTGTGGCACTGAAATAATACTGATGCCTTTTTAGCTTGTAAGAAGATGACTATACCAAAGGCGTTCATAAGAGGTACGTATACAGAGTGGTCCACCAGAGGCTTTCCTGCTCTTGTAGGAACTTTGGTTCTAGTGGAGAGAGAGAAAAAGTGTACTCGAAGATCTAAAGTTTGGTAAATCGTTTTAACATCAGAATATTCTCTGAATATCTCACTTTACATCGTATCGTACATCGTATACGAACGTTCATCTATCACGAGTGGCTACAGGGCAATATAGCAGCTAATAACATCAACCGTGCATGCAAAGAGAACGTAGTTTCTCGGCGCACAGTTAAACGCTAGTTTGATCGATCCGAAGGTGGAGATGCGAACTTCGAAGAAAAAGAGACATCTGGACGTCCACTGACCATCGATGATAACACTTTGCTCGTCTGTCTCAAAGAGAATTCCGGAGCTAATAGTCACGATTCAGCGACAAAGCTCGGTTGCAATCATCAAACTATCCCGAATCATCTAGACTTACTCGGTTATCACAAAGTTCTCAGCCGATAGATTCCGCATCGTCGTGTAATCGTTTGGCAAGCTGTGGAAGCGTTTATGTATACTCAACAGCCAAATTTGTGAACTAGCTGTTGGCTATCTATGGGCTACTTACTTTGAACGAGCATACATTGTGTAGACGTTTGTGGTCTCTCAACATTTTCACTCTGATACACTACTAGTAAAGTAAAATACTTCATAGAGGATGAGTCTAAGTAGGTTGCAGAAGTTAATCTGCAAAACCATCTGGTATCCAAAATAGAGGGTACGATATGGTCATGCAATTGTTACACCTGTCATCTGCTTACATTTACAATCAATTTCTTCGCTGATTGTACAATTTAGAAAATATCAAGATCCAATGACAACTCATAATCTATTTGGATTGAGCTTGTCTTTTGGGCGTATCAGAGATTTGGGGATCGGTAACAAAGAACGATGCAAAGCCAAATACCACCATTCAGTGGCAAGCAGTCTTATACTATGCTTAGAATGTCCCAGATTGACATTGTTTGGCATTGTTCATCCAGGCTGTCTGTAATCTGTTTAAATACTTTTTCAATAGATCATGAGTTTCTATATCTGCAAATGATGGACGAAGTGGTGATGGAAGAGAAGCATAATTATGTAACTACCGTTTGCCTTATTCACAGCTGAAATGTTCACATGTGAAGCTTCATTATCGAGTATCAAAAGAACATGCTTATCTTTGCGATATGCTCCATAAATTTTAGGATTGCCAGCACCAATAGACTCAGTTGAGCCGATTCGTGTAAATACAATGAAAACGAACATTGGTGGGACACTGTTACTTACTTAAGGCATTGACAACAGAAGCGAGAGTTATTGAAGTTGTTCTTTTGTCAGAAATTTTTTTCTGACTACGTTCAGCCAAGTATAGTTTTCTCATTTTTGCACGATTCTAATTCCTATATCTGATCGATATTCGGAATTCAAACGGTTTTTTTCTAGTTTCCTCTCGTATATAGAGCTCAGGTATCGGATACACATCCTGTATAAGTCGGCATCCCCTTCATTCTGCGTGTGTTATTTGTCTGAGGATTTGATTAACACCTGGATACAATCATAACTCATGGAATATTTTTATTTTGTACCAATTTAGAAATTTATTGTCATACAAGTATACTTAGTATCTATAAAAAAAAAAAATATGTTGGATTAAGTTGTCATTATTTCCTTTTGAATTTGAAAAAAATAAAATTATGCATTATAAAGTTGGGGTGGATGCTTTTTTGTTGAATATCTCTTAATAAATCCAGCTTAAACGACAATAATACGACATAATTTTTCTAATCAAGTATTCAAAAACAAGTTAGCATAAATTTTATATAATAAACGATAGAGATATCTTTGCGATCTTCTATTAAAAAATAATAATAATAAGAATTATTAATAATATAATATCAAATAACATAGCAAATTCTATTTATACAGGTTGGTCCACCAGAGGCTTTGCTGGTCTTGTAGGAACTCTAGTTCTAGTGGAGGGAAAAATGCACTCGAAGATCTAAAATTTTGGAAGTCGTTTTAACGTCAAAATGCTCTCTAAATATCACACTTTAGATCATCAAGTCCGTTTTTTTTTTTGCAACCCACTAGAGTCAGAGTTACAAGATCAGGAAAGCCTCTAGTGGACCAGCCTGTATATATATTTTTTTAGAATATAAACGAATAAACAATTGAATAATTCATTGCATGGACCGGAAATTGAATTTTTGAATATCATAAATAAAATTATGGTAATTTTTCGCTTAATTTTCGACAAGCATGGAAAAATTTGCCAACATTTACCAATTAAAATCTAATTAATCGCCTAAGTTCAACTACTGGAATTTTTACACATATGCAAACACACACACAAAAAAAGAACACCAGAATAATTAATTATTGTTATCAATTTAATTATTAATTTTTATTCGTGTAACCACTGCCAAAGGAACGGCGCTCCAAAAAATTAGCGCTCTGTTTTGCTCATAGACTAGGGAAAGATTCCTATCCCAATTCTAACTAGGAGATGTGAATGATCCCGGAGTCAAGTTACAAGTGCAATCACACGCTATTAACCCCTAAAGCTAAAGCGAGGCTAAAGGAGTGAAAGATGTTCGTCTGCGTTGTCTAGCAGGTACCCTCCCAGGCTATCCGATTCTCAGTGACCGTTGGGTCGCTAGAAAAAGTATATCAGGTGGGTTTTAAAAGAAAACATTCTTTCTCATTAAACGGAACTGTTTATACCAACGATAAGTATTATCTGAGCCTAGTTTGACTATACAGAGTAGTGCAGCAAGCTTTTGAAATATCGGATCTGCTCGCGCCTCTAGTATCCGAACCTATAGACTGTATCTCTACAACGTATAAAAGATCCAGTTGTGGGATCTACCTTGCTTTGGGTTGGGCAAACTGTCACACTGTAAGAGAGGAACTCCAAGGTTAGGATACTGGATTTAGGCAGTTAAGGATGGTATTGCCTCCGCCACCCCGGCTGGCACAGAGTTAGAGTGGCCTAAACGTTCCATTAAACTCCCCGGTCGTTAGTAACTATGACTATTAATTTCTTATTATTGATAAAAGGTGTTGAAACTTATATTTAATTTATAATATGCTTATTTATGTTGTAGTTTTATTTCGTCATTATGGTATATTCCGAAAATAGAAAATCAATAACTAATTACAAATACAAAGTCAGATAGTTATAACTGAAGATTAAATTTAATTAACTTGGATTGATGGCGATTTAAATAGCCTATCAACTTCTATAATCAACTCTGAATTTAATTAAAATCAAGTTTAGATATTTATTAATAATTTTATATGTAGAATTGGCGAAATTGCTTACATTATTATATTTATTATAAATTATTTTCTAATAGTGTAGAGAAGACAAATAAAATTTAAATTTACCACCATTATAATACCAACATTATTCGAATTATCATAGCCTACTAATGATTATATACTTGAAATTATTAAATAAAGATTAAGAATAGTTGGAGAGAGATAGTTATATGGTTATAGCAACGTCTGAACAAAGGCTATTACATATTAACAAGGTACTCTCTTGTGTATATTAACATTAAAGCTGTCAAAAAAGACACCGTATAATTGGTTAGCTAGACCTTAAGGTAATAAAATATCTACCCATCTTCATTCAACTCAATATTATATATGTTTTCCATCTTTATTTATGTCAATTTACATTTTCAAACAGTATACGCCTTTTGCATTACCATAATAATTCAAAAAATATATTCTCAGAATGTGTTATGGTTTTATTTATTATTTATTATTGATATTCACAGTAATTTCGTTTTTGCCCAATAGAGGGCGTAATTGTATTTTTTCACAGCATATTCGGAATACTGTACTTTTATCGAAATGGTAAAAAACAGGAACAACCCAACAATCAATTCTCAGGTGTACTGTCATCAGCTAAACAAATCGAATAATTCGCTCATTATAAACAGAAAAAGTGTAGTAACGTGTTTCATCAAGATAATGGTAGCTTGGTAACTCGCCAACAGCTTGTCACAGCTTGGATGGGATACATTGCCACATCCACTGTATTCTCCAGATTTGGCGCGTTGTGTTTATTATTTGTAGCGGTCCCTACAAAAAATTTGAGATGGCAAAAGCTTTACTCCCGAGTCAAAATTCACCTGCGTCACTTTTTTGTCAGTGAAGAGCAAACATTTTATGTGCGTGGAATTATTGGACCAGAATTGGATGGGTGAGGGATGAAATTCAATGAGTAAAGCGCGTATGCGCCAAACTATAATCCCGACCGATTCGAATCGGTCGGAGACAGAGTAAAGCGCTAGTTCCGCTCGCTAAGCGCTTAATTCACAACCTACCTTGTATATACCTAGGTGAACCAAAATTATATAAAAATCATTAATTACAATAATAATTAAATAAATCATTCTATTGATAATTTGATCGCTACAGGTCTAGAAAAAAATTGAATAAGCTCTACTATTGGTAAGATTTATGGGCCGGAATTGTATTTAAAACATAATTTTAATAGCTACAAAAACCTAAAAGCTGTAGTTAACCAGGTCGTAATATATTAGTGTTATATTTTTTTTATTTTATTTTAATGGTTTTATAATAAATATCTATTTGGGATGGTTTTAACAAAACTAAAATGGTTATTAAATTGTTTTTTGTTTTATTATTTTTTTGGGGAAAAAAGGATAACCTGTTCGCAGGTCGAGTTGAATTTTTATTTCTCTATAGAATAACAAAAAGCGAAAAACAATAAGAAATATTTACAACTGCTCTTAGGAGTCGTTTAATTTACTTTTTAGTTTTCTATTTTTTCTTTTTCTCTTTTTTATTCTTCACCAAACAAAAGATTGAAGTATAGTTAATAAATTTTACCGCGTCAGTCGTAAATTATTTCAATACAGCTCTGTCCATATTCGACACACACTTACAAATAAATACAAACAATCTTAAAAGATGGAACAAATGAAAAACATCACCACTTTATTATTGGCAAAAGTTTTAAATATCGGCAATTTCTATTGTTGTTGTATTTTGAAGGGAAAATCGCCGGTAGAATAGGATTATAAGGGATTTTTTTCGAAAAAGTATTACCAAAAATAATAATAATAATAATAAACGGTGCCTTTTTAATTATTTAATCTTTTAAAAGAGGTTGTAAATTATCGATAATAATCGCATTATAGGTGGCGGTGAGCTTTTCATCTTCTCTTAAAGTCAGCAAAAAAGAAAAATGTTTCAACATGAATGAATTTTGTTGTTTGTTAAATTGGAAATTCTGAAAATTTTTATAAATAAATATACAGGGAATCCCCAAATTCTGTGAAGAAATTTAGAAAAGAAATAATGAGTGATAACCGATTTTTGGGAATATTTTCATATTTCAGTCTGGTTTTATTTGAAGGAGACGTTTTGGCGTCAAAACCGTTTTTTTAGCTTTTCGGGAAATTCGGAAAATAATTATTATTTATGAGACATTAATATAATTTTCCATAATTATGTATCAACAATACTTTCCACAGTTCCCAAAAAGTTAGAGAAATCCTCTTGGCGCGCCAAAATGTTTTCTAGATTTATCACATTTTAGATCATCGAGCGCCGGCTTTCTTTTCTCCATTAGGACCAGAGTTACAGACCAAGAAATCCTGAGACAGTCCATCCTATAGAAGTATTTGTGATATCTCGTTGAAATAACGACAAGGTGCGCCAAGTTTTACCGCCAATCCCAAAATCACCCTTATTTATAATCGTAGGTAAAACTTGGTGCACCCTGTACTTATATCCAAATGCCTTTTGATAAAACTTTGAATTAATTTTTTGGGAAAACTTATTTTTTGACAATTTATCATGCAAAATTATCCCTAAATGAGAAATTCTGGATTTGTTCATACCTTATATCTTACTTATTATGAGAAAATGTGTGGAAAATCCTCTTTTTGCAAGTTTGGAAAGAGTTTCCCTTGATAAGGTGATAAAATCGACCCAACTTTCTCGGGAGGCATCCGATCCATGCTTCAATTGTATTAGAGCTTCTATATAGATGAAGTTTTGAAGGAACTTGTCCCACTATTTTTGATACTATAGAATTATCTTTTTCTCCCTTAGAATTTCGGGACATCCGATATAATAACAGTTACATTTTATTAAAGCCTTTGTGTGATATCAATAATATTTCATAGAAATAATTACTGATTCATTATTAAAAGTGGCAGGTATTTTAGTATATTTTTTTTATATATGTATAATATCTCTATGATTTTCTGGAAGTAATGATAATTTCCTGGAGAGTGACGACAAGAATATACAATTTATTCTACTCGTATAATAGAAATAATACAAGTAGTTTATAAAAATTTATCTTTTTTTTCCTCCCAACAATTTATTATTATTGAAACATTGTATTATTAAATTATTGTTGTTCGTTTATAGAATTGAATAAATAAATATGAATTATATTATTTATTTTATTTATTTACTAAGAAATCAATACGATAGTTGACAAAACAATAATTTATTCAATTAATTATCTCACGTTTGTTTTTTGTTTTCAATTAAATTAAAAAAATTAAAATAATCCGGATCTGGTTTATAAATATACAGGATGGTCCGCCAGAGGCATTTCTGCACCCACTAGAGCCAGAGTTGCAAGACATCCTCTGGCGAATCATCCTGTCTATTCAAATTAATTTTCGTTTTTGTTATAGTTTGAATTTTATAATAAATGGAGCCCTACTTTCTTTTCTGTGAAGCAGCCGGACGTCAGAAGTTGTTATTGG
Source organism: Zonitis immaculata (assembly GCA_037414775.1). NCBI lineage: Eukaryota > Metazoa > Arthropoda > Insecta > Coleoptera > Meloidae > Zonitis > Zonitis immaculata. Next base: position 4,584 of record JAZBGX010002812.1, on the reverse strand, counting down.
AGCAATATTCGTTTTTGCATCAATTTGAACTACTTTTCCTCTTAGAGAAAAACGAGCGCTCAATTATTTAATATCTTGTTAATTGAAAAATAGACCTTAATGTGTGCGTTGTCCTGGTGAGACAATCCAGCTCGCAGCTTCCATCAACTAATACCACATAACTTTTTGTGTTGTTCTTGCGACTTTCATCGATTGTTGTTTAGTCTCAGGAACTCGTCCATTGTCACAATACGTAATGTAACAATCAAGAAAATTTGTAAAACTAAATACCTATAAAACAACTAAAAACATTCAAATAAATTGATATAATTGTTTTACTTGCGTATATAAATAATTCAGACCACCCATGGATCGAAGTTTGAATAATTTATAAAAAAATAAAACTAAAAATCATGTTAGGGGATAATTACACATATATACAGAATGGACCACGAGAGACTCTCCTGATCTTGTAGGAACTCTGGTTCTAGTGGAAAGAAAAAAAAAGCACTTGAAGATCTGAAGCTTGGGAAATTCTTTCAACGTCAAAATGTTCTCTAAATAACACACTTTAGATGGTCGAGTCTCTTTTTTTTTGCACCCACTAGAGCCACAATTGCTAGACCAGGAAAGCCTCTGGTGGACCACGTGTATATTCAATACTAAACTATATTACTAAATTAAACATTATATTAAATAGTTGGGTATACATATAGCTTGAAGCCAAAAATTCGAGATTTAAATAAAGTCAAGCTTGACTGAATTTAATGTCAAACATTTTTGCTTGGATTGTAATTTAAATATTAATAAATTCGTGAAATGTTATTTAAGAGTGTCAGTACCTGATAAAACTCTTAAATTAAATAACAATGAATTAAATATAGTTATATATGAGATAAAGAATGCGGGTAGTAATTATATTGCTAATAGTTAATGTTTGGGATTTTATTTTTTTTTTCGAAAATAATCCATAATAATTTATTTGAAAAGATCAAGTAATAAATCTTGATCAATCACATTTTGTGCCACTTTCAAGTCAAAATTTTTTATGCCGATTGAAACCATCCAAACCCAATCATTTATTTTTAGATATAAAACCATCATTTCAATTAGACACAAATTTTATATACAATCATCTATGAACAAATACAGTAAAACCTCCTTCGAAAGACACCTACTACAATGTTAAATCTTATGAAACGAAACGATATTTTGAGACAAAAAGTGCAGATATAGATTTATCGTTGATCGAAAATTCTGCTCAATTGCAGCCTTAGGATTGTTAAGAAATGCTCTATAACGAGCTGCTCACCGAAGATAATAACACGATAACAGCTACAGTCAACAATAACTTTTGAATTTAGCTGAAGCTGAAGCGTTCAAGAAAATAGCTCATGTGTATTTTTTGCACGACATAATGCACGAGCACACGTTATTCACAGCTAGGTTGGGAAACAATACCTCTTCCACCATATTCGCCAGATCTTGCTCCAAGTGACTATCATCTTTTTCGGATTTTAAAACAACATTCATGGGAAAAATATTTTTTTAATAGCAAAAGCACAGCTTCTGGATTTTGCATACAGGGTGGTCTGCCAGAGACTTTCCTTGTCTTGTAGGGACTCTGGTTCTAGTGGAAGGAAAAAATGCACTCGAAGATCTAAAGTTTGGGAAATTGTTTTAACGTCAAAATGTTCTCTAAATATCACACTTTAGATCATCGAGTCCGTTTATTTTTTGCACCCACTAGAGCTAGAGATGCAAGACCAGGAAAGCCTCTCTGGTGGACCACTCTATAGATTAAAATTAATTTTGATAAGAAAAATATGTATTCTAAAGTGTCGAGAAAATCAAACAATCCAATAATAATAATAATGATAATAAAATAGAGAGAATGTTATTATTCGCTTATATTATTGGCAAATTTATTAGGTCGGTGAATCGAGTTTATTCGATAAAGATCTGAGAAATCCGAATAAATATCCATAACAATTGTTGGAAATAATCGAGTTCTTTTTTTTTTAAATGTGGAATTGTCCAAATCTATTTGAAAGTTCCTTTTTCTTACTATTATTATCGTTTGTTGGTGTAAAATTGGAGAGTGAGAGGCTTTATATCGAGATGAAATTATATCCGCGTCACAAGTTAAGATCATAATTATATCTGAATATATATAAAGCAACTTGAACGTTATATATATATATGAATACAATCGAAAATCTAAATCTAAATCTAAATAATAACAAAAATTCGTATGAGATATAACACAAAACAAATTACAATTACAATAAAGATCTAAGTTGAATCAAATCACACTATGGGCTCTATAATAATAATAATAATGATAGCAATAAAAAGACAAACAGACAGGATATAATAAAAGGCAAGACAAGTAATAATATAGATTGATAAAGCTGATACAATTCCCGTCTCTCTACTAAATATATTGTAGGTGTTTCATCATAAATATAAAATAGAATCATAACTTAATCTCAATAATAATAATAATGACGAAATTAATTATAAATAAATTTGAAAAAAAATTTATATACAGGCTGTTACTTAATGACATGACCTTATTTCAATGGGTGATTCCTGAACAAATTTTAAGTCGAAATAATGTCTATATGAACTTGTATCCTAAAATACTTTATTTTTGCTTTATACAGGATGTTGAAGTTTATATTTGTTTCTGGGTTTTTATCAAAAATTTCGATAACCGCTCGAGATATGACACTAAATTTTTGTATAGGCTATTCTGAAATGAGAAAACGCATATTTTTACTACAAAGACTTTTTTTTTTTAAACCTGAGGCGTAGATACAAAGCTACGCCTCGATACAATTTAAATCAAAATTAGTACCTACCTACATTAAAAAATGACAATTCCTGTACGAGACCACGTTTAAAAAACGAGCACGCAGGACGAGTTTTTCAATAGTCGAGTACAGGAATTGTTTTTTAAAACCAGTTTTTTATAGTATTTTTCCTATATTGCATCATTCTTTTAATCAAAATCGAACCCTCAAAATTTGGGGAATTTTGCGACAGTTGGTAGTAACTATAGATTGTCAACGCTGTCTTTCGTTTAGCGTTATACTAATACTAATCCATAGACTAATATAATAACTATAGACCGTTAACTTTGCGGGCAGTGCAAAAGTGGTTGGCTGCCAACCAGTTTTGTTATGGAAAACGAACTAGTGCGATCCGCTGCGTATTCATTTGTATGGGATTGCGTTGTTAAAGAACATGTATGCGACAATAATTGGGTGAGGTCGGAACGCTCTAATTGATTCAGCCACAATTTTAGACGATTTGGGACTAACTTCACGGCTTCATTTACGAAACGCACTTTCCCAACCAGAGTTCGGGGTCCAGTTATTTAGAAATCACATTCAATATGAACGACGCATGCGCGTGCGCCGCAAGCTGCCAACCTTATTTTACTAACTATTAAAGTACCTAAAAAGGAGTGCTTTAATATCCATTAAAGCACTCCTTTTTCATTAAAGCACTCCTCTTGTTACCTTAACAACGCTATTATAGACGCAAAATAGAAAGAAAAAAAAAGCATTCTAGTTTATATGAACTTTTTAACTTGAAATTGCTACAGGAGTCACTCATTAAAATAAGTACGCATCATCAAGTGACACCCTGTATTTATGTATTCCTTATTTAATTACCATTTCAATGAGATTATTATTAATGATTGACTTCAATCAGAATTTATATTGATTTGATCGACATATAAGATTATTGTTGGTGTTCATTATTTTTTTTTTGTTGTTGTTGTTTTGTTTTGTCGATTTGATTTTTATTTTTGGTTTGGTAATCGTAGCCGAGTTGCAAGTCACGATTTTTATTTGTTTTTCACACTGAACGTCGGATTTATCGCCATTAATTATATCCGTCCGTCCATTCTTGTTGTTTGTTGTTTGTTGTTGTTGTTATTGTTAGTGTATGGGCGCCGTATAAAAAAAAATAATAATAATGATAATTTATTTTAGTGTTGTAAGTTTAATTTGTGGTTTGATTGGTCAGATGGGCGTGTTTGTTGTATATAAATGTGTATATGTATTAGTTGAAATATATTATTTAAACTATATGTACCTACATATATATGTAGGAAAAGAGAAAAATAAATGTTGAGAAAGAAAAGTATAGGTTTATATTAAAAGAATATAATAATTTTGACAGCTATTGATTAGGTATATATATACTGATTAGATCTGTTGTTTGTGGTTTTTAGAACTAATTATTGATATAATTATTTCATTATATTTCATACGACTCAACCTGGTAATTAAAATTTGTTTAAACAAAATAATAAATTGCTTTAATACCGAACTTCAATTAAAAACTCATAAAGCCTATACTCTCTGTATATTTGAAAATAACCCTCTGTTCTAAATTCAATTTCGAAAATACTGTGTTTCTATCGAATAACCCCAAATTTCAAGAGAAATAGCATCATTTTTATTTATCAAAATCAGTTTTTAAATATACCGGTCGGCACATTCAACTGTGACCAAGCCAAATCTCACAGGATATAGTACTGCAAATTTTGGAACCCTATTTTTGGGATTGCTTCTTGGACAGTGA
>JAZBGX010002810.1:0-11458 GCA_037414775.1 Zonitis immaculata | reverse complement strand
CTCCAATTTTTTTGTTTCGTTTGGTAACTCCATTACCATAAATAATAAATAATCATTTATTTAGTTGTTTTTTTTTTCTTAAATGTTATCAACTTGTCTCATTATATTTTGATAAATATTTTTCACAAATAACTGTCACTTAGAAAACTATTTGTAACCCACTTAAGTCGACATTTATCTAATGTCTTTTTTTTTTTTTGAAAATAACTATAAAATAAAAATTAAAGTATGAAAAATTTGGTGACTTGTCGTCGACATGTTGCGATTATTTTAATTGTTTACCATAAAAAAACAATCATTAATAAAAACATATATAGTGTGTGCGTGTGTGTGTGTGTGTGTGTGTGGTTAACCTGAAAGCTATTAAAACATGCTTTATTACCATAATATGGTCAATAATAAGAAAAATCTATGATACACGACATTTAGGTTTTTTTTCTGTGTGGAATTTGTTTGATTTCATTATAAAATATTTATTCGAAAATAAATAATGATAATAGAATGCAATTAATGCAATTAATTGATAAGATAATAAGATGCAATTATTAATATAGATAGATGACATTTATAGTTATAACTAAACATATAAATATTTATATTGGTTAATTTTAGAGTGTAAATCACTAATTGTAATAAAATAAAGAAAATTTTATTGGGAAAAAATGAAATAATAAACACTACCAGCTGCCAACTTACCCATACAGTTCCATTTCAATCAATCTATATACAACTATGCTTATCTATCTAAATAGTTGTCGATTATTATTTATATTCAATAATAAGGGATGCACAATTTCCGTTTTACAATAATATAAAGCCCTAAACATCCAAAAAAAAAGAAAGAAACAAAACAATAACTTTTAGGGCGTAGCCGGCCAAGTTCTCCTCCAGTTGGTCGATATATTCCTCAATATGGCCGACAGACACATTTTATCTCATTATATATATATATATATAGATATAAATATACAAATATGGTATATCGAAATCGAAATAAAGTAGAAGTCGAAATCTTGTACGAAAACAAAACAAAAAAAAATAGTCTCAAAACCATCAGTATTTCTGTCAAAAACTGCAGCGAACAAATCAACCAGCAAATGTTTTGTTGTTTTGTTTTTTATTATAACGTTTTTTGTTTTTAAGTGGATATAATCGTCGCGACGCTACTACATATTTGTACATACATACATTGAGGTAGGTTATAGTGTAATAACAAAAATTATAAATTATTATGTTTATATATATATATAGAGTAAGTACACGTTATTTAGATTGTTGATAACCGTTCTATATAATTTAAATTGAATTAATATATAATAATATATAAATTAAAGGTTAATTGGTCATTATTTTAATATTATTTGCAATTCACGATAAATTCAACTATATAATAATAATAATAATAATAATAATATATAATAAGTCATGACTTATTTCGAATAAAATGATAATTTAATGATTAAATCGCCTTATATTTCTATAATATTTATAATAATTATATAAAATTAATTTAGAATTTTATTCAATCCGGTTAAATTATTTCCATTATTGCAATATTATTATTTATCGTATTATAACATTTTTTTCAAAAATTGTTAAAAATTTTATAATTAATTTTAGTTGTTATTTTTAATAATAATTAGGTAATTAATTGTATAGAATTCTCACGGAAAAACATAAAGTAAAATTTATTAAACATTGTTCTAAATAAATATTTAATTATTCATATTTGGTTGTGTGCTAGCTCTATTATTTATTATAAAAATTTAAAATTCACAAGTTCACTCCTTGGAGTGTTCATGAACTTATAATCTAGGATCTAAAATATATTTAATATTTATAATAAATTTTATATTACATTTGAAATGCGAGGATTATTCTAAAAAGTAAGTAGATCCTTGAATTAGTATACCAAACTTATAATCTTATATTTATTTGTCATACTATAGTTATAAAGTATTTTATTGAGTTGACCAATTATAATGCATTTTCCTAGATTATTATACAAATAATTTAAGAAAAAAATGATTGATCCTTGAATTTAGAGTAGATTTTTTAGCCATATAAAACGAAATTTGTTCTTGTAGTAATTTCCACCTAATTACTCCATAATTATGTGATTTTCCAATCCTGAAAATTGGCTTTTGTTTATTGATGTTGAAATTAGTTAATTAATTTTTTTGTTTATACATATTAATTGTTAATTCTTTTAAATAAATTTTGAGCCATATTTGCAATCAGTAGCGGTTTTGTTTATAAGGGCGCGCTTGGATTTGAAAATTTACTATATAGTTAAATAATTTTTATAACAAACTCTCACGTCCATTTATAATTTTCAAAATTCACTAGCTCTCTTTATTTTTGAATAATTTACTAAAATATAGGCACTAATCTAGACCTCTTCTATAGGCCTAAATCCACCACTCAAACTCTATTCATATCAATTGCTCTGAAGCTTAAAACAGCTGTTTTTTTTTTCTTAATTTTAAAAATTAAATTAATCGATAATTTTGGATATAATTAGAGGAAAAAAAGCTTCGATCGTCCATATGAAACGAAAAATTCAACTTAAAGCTCTGCCCAAAAATTATATTATTTCCAAAATTAATTCTATAAATCTAATTTTTTCCATTTAAATTAGTTTTTTTGTTATAGCAAGAAAAAGAATCAATTGATACGTTGGAATCGACCTTTATAATTAGTTAATTTTCTATATAGAATTTATCCAAATTTTCGATCGAAAGGGCGCCCTAGCTCTGATGCTTTGCCCAGTTGAATATATAATTTTTATATATAATAAACTGCTGTCCATATATATTTAGAATATAGCCTATTCCTGAATTTTATCGCCCTATATACATATATACAAGCATTTCTGAAATGTAACAGAGAAAAAGAGAGAATACAGCTCTGTAATATTTTCCTTACCACTCGCGATATAGTTTTTCGAAATGCTTCTTAAATTCTTTAGTAACGTTTTGCTGCACTTGAAATTGTGGTGCTCTCATACATTCTTGATTTTACTAATTTTTCAACTTCCTATTTTGCCATAATTAACTAAACTTATCTCGATATTAGACTCTGGCCATAGGAGTCTATCGGCTAAAACCCACTACAGCATTCAATATTACTCCAAATATTCATTTTCTATTTCATTAAAGTCACTATTAATTCATTTTTTATATATGCACTCAATTTTCAAAAATTAAATTAAATCCACTTTAACTTTAATTGAACTCTACCAAAAATTGGTTTAATCCTGTATTAATTAATTAATTTCTTCAAGTTGTGGTAAAATCCAAAATTATTAAACAGTTTATATTCGCATTATACACAAAATTATATAGCAAATAAAATAAATATATAATTTATACTTCGATTAAAATAAATCAAAACTATATAAACTCTATAACTTGAATTATATTATTGCATGTAAAATGAATAAATAATATTTAATACGTATTTATTGCCCAGTTTATTTTATATAAAATAAATTTGAATAAAATATATACAACGAATTGGAAAATATTTGTGATATTTCAATATCATTTATTATTCAATTTAGCCATAAAACATATATAATTTGAACTTATTCTGAAACTAACTCTTTACTAACTAAAAAAAAAAAATGTACATGTATGACTAAAAAATGTCGAGGACAATACCAATTATTTGTATAGAAAAAAAAATTTAGTCCATCTATATATAGATTCTTGGAAGATTCCAATAATAAATACGGACACAATAATTTTATTTCTATATATTGACTCGTTTTGTGACGCAAGGACACCCCTTATTTATTTTTTTTATTACCATTTATTTTTTTCGGCCAAAAAGGGTTGGATTGTCTAAAAATCGTACGACATTGTAAATTTATGACTTCTATAGTTATATAAATTATATATAGAAAAAAGGGCTACAACTGACAATAGATGACCAAATATTGGACAAAAATAAATACGATATTTCAAGAATAAAAATCGCTATATCTACTTAACAAGAATTATTCAAATTCAAATCAATTTAAGGTATAATTAGATACTTGAAGTTATATATTAGTAGGAGATAAAAAAATCAAGGACCGTCTCAACCCTTGATTTTGAACAACGACTATACAGAGATATTATTTCGAGGAAAAAAAAAGGATTGGAGGTCGTTGCAATAAATTTTATTAAGGGCAGGTGGTAATTTTTTAAGTTTTACAACATTTTTTTCAAACCAGTAACTAATAGAAACACGACCAGTCAAGATGTTCTAATAGTTTAATTAAAACATTAATAATTTTCAAAAAGTAATAAATATTTCGAATAGTTTTTCGATTAATATTATACAAGAGTATATAGCGATCTATAAGGGTAAGTTTAGAAGTTGTCGTGTTTGTAATAACTGCTTGTAATTTTGAAGCAAGTGTATTCAATGTCTTCTGTATCAGAAGCTTCTTAGGAAATGTTATTGACTAAATTGGTTAATATATTCAAGTAATATTTCTTATTAGTCAAGGGCAGCTGTGCACAAGCAATTTGTTTTATAGATAGATTACTTATTATTCTATATATATAGATTAAACAAAAGATTTTAAAATCGAAATAATTTGTTTATAAAAAAAAAAAATAACAGGATAAAACATACTTATTTTGTTTAATGGGACTGTTAATTGTTTATAATGTTTGGTTTATTTTTATTAATAGAGTTTAGTTTATTTTATAATAAACATTCTGGAGATGATCAATCATTTTTTTTTTTTTTGGGAAAGACTACGATTTAAAATAGATTTTTAAATTGTTTCTAAATATGAAACAAATATATAAAATCAAATAATTAATCCACGTGTGTCCATTAAATATTTATATAAAGATAAAGCCAGTGCTCTATATATTTTAAAATTACAACACCTAATTAATTATTCGGTATACATACATTTGTACATAAATGGTTTGATGAGCAATTTGCTTTTAAGCATCATTATATGTAATAGTTGAGTCGTTCTATATCGTTGCCAATGCTCCCTAAACAATAATAATAAGATAAGCCCCTAAAATTACTTATAAATATAATATCTAATAACTAGTTGCATGCGTCATATATATATACAACAATTTACTATATAATTTAAGGTAGAGAAAATGGTAGAGAGGATATCGACATCAATATAAATATAATTTCTCATCACGCAACATCATAGATTATGATTCAGAAGCCATCATATTCATATATTCAAGAGAGGATATAGGGATATGGCGTTCATACATACAAACACACACACACACACACACAAATAACAAAATACTCACCCTCTTTATTGTTATTATAAATATGACCGTGATATAGAGGGATGATACAGACGGTGGAGTATGAAACGCGAGGACAAATATATATATATGTATAGAAGAGGGTTGCTTGTAAAATATTAAAAACGGATCATAGTTCCCCCTTTGCCGACGCGATATTATGAACGGCCATTTTTATTAAATTGACCATTTCGTTTGGACTTAAGAATCTTCAAACAATTCTCTTGTTGCCAATCTATATTCTAATTTCCATATTATTTTGAAAATATTATGTAATGGTTGTAGTTGAAATTACGTCAATTTAAATTATACACAAAAATCATCCCCCTTAGGGGTATATCGTATCAGTTGAGAATAATTGCAGTTGCTTAAATACGTTATAATATAAAAATATATATAGTTATAGGTATAATCAGGAATTTCAAGAACTTCTAAACTTGTTAAATTTATAAAAATTGTAAATTGTTTATATATAGGGTTGGTAGTATATGAGGGGTGTATAGTTTTGCCTCTCTCGGTCTTTTCATTTACCAATTGAAGAGGGTTGGTTGTATTAAGATAAGGGATGTTTTTTTACCTATACTACTTTAATTAAGACTTAGCCAAGCACATGGTATCCAAATATAAAAATTGTGATAGTATACACTGAAGATTTTCAACAATGTTGAAGATATTACGACGGTTGATCTGAAAGACATGATAATCGATGTTAGAACGAAACAAATTTATTTAATTCAGTCGCTCCATAAAATTCCATTTCAGTTGGTGCTCGGTTTTTCGTGAATTTGAGAATTTTTTTTTTTTTGGAAATCTCAGAGTAAAATGAAAAATCACGAATCTAGCCAGAGCCGTAATTGAAAATTTTCTTAATAGATACAAAAATCAAAATTTGCATGGAAATAAATTATTATTCGTTTGAGTTAAAAGTACTACGTTGCACAATTTCACTTTAATATATACGAGGACAAATTATTCATATCACTGGTGTATTAATTAATGGATATTTTAGAAAAATGAATTTAGAAGATTGCCACCACGCACGTTATTTCGTAATAAATTATCAATTTTATAGAGAGAAAGTTTCTATCAATGAAAAAAAAAAACTATAAAATTCATCTCAACATCTTCTTATATCTTATTGGATCAAGATTTAACAAACCATTGACCCACACACACGTCTCAATAGAATTTTCACGATACTGATAAATATCTATATTTTTTTGTAGCTATCATTCGATATGTTTTTCAACGTGGTACCTTTAGTGCGAACGACGAATAATTATAAAGAAAATTTTGTCATCGTTTTTTTGTTATTTTTCACAAATTTATATGTATGTACATATATATATATATACCTAATAGAATCTTGGTTTGCATAAATTTGAATAAATTTGTGTAAAATTAAACAATATCATGGTTATATTTGCGTCGATGGGACGAGACAAAAAATCAACTAAATTAAATAAATATAGATAGTATATAGGTATATATAGTAGAGATTTTATAATATAAATGTATCCATATATTAATGAGAAAAATATAATTAAAACTCTGTATATATGCAAAACGAGGGGTAGATTATTTAATTTTCTGTAGCTCCATGTATTAACTAATTACAAACAACCGGTGCCTTTATAAAACAATTTCACTTATTAATAATCATCATGCATGCTTATAATATCCAACAAATATTAATATTATAACATAAATTTTCTAGGTGAAATTGGTTTTATTTTCTTCATGTTGTTGTTGTTGTTGTTATTGTTATTAAAGGTATAGCAGTATTCGCCAAAAAAAAAACTTTTCCAATTTAAGCCTTAGATTACCTGAAAACATTATATTATAATAATCTTGTTACTGTTTGAATTGATAAAAAGATACGGACTTAATAAACATAAATTCTCGTTTAGCTGCAATTTCCTTGCAAGATAGTCGAGTTTGCTGGCTTGGTATAGTATATACATATATATGTAGGTAAAGAATAGTAATATAAAGAAAAGAACCGGCACTATGTAATCTTTGCTCCATTTGGTGCCTTTTGCTTTTATCTGCGCAAACGAAATATATAATTTTGTAAAGAGGAAAATTCGGTTCACGAATAGAAACTGGACTGTAGGGAAATAAGTCCTATCTTCTATATATGTATGTATATATAAATAAATATACGTATGTGTATAATATGTACTCTATATACTCTCTATATATACAAATACATAGTTGAATGTTAAAAGATGTAAAGTAATGTGTATGCGGAAAGTGAGGAATCTGCATGCTTTAAAATGCATGAATTTATGTAATTTAAATTCTTATCTCGTCACTATATCAGCGCTATATATCCTATATATTATTATAAAAGAAAGAAAGAGAGAGAAGAGGAAATCAAAAATGCATTTTTATGTAAATAGAATCGATATCGTTATTATTTCGGAAAATAAAAATCGAAAATCGATCAACCAGAACCGCGCATACAAAAAAAAAGAAAGTTGTTTTGTTCAAATTTTATATAATCGAAAATGTACATTTTCCAACAAACTATATGTGAAGCGATTTTCCGATTCCATTTTTATATCGCGCCATCATTTTATATACATACATATATAGAGAAATGTTGTTGACTCAAATACAACGACATCTCTCCAAACCTGCTTCAAAGCATCGGAATTTGTTATCACTTTAGTTATATTGAACTTTACTATTACTATATATCTATTTATATATACAGAGAGATGGAAATTGTATTTTTCTCACCAGCGAAAAAAATTGAAAAACAACATCAATGTATATCATCCTATAATTAATTGGGTAATTAATTAAATCGATTTTCTATAAACAAGTGGCAATCGTTTAATTGGGATTTTTTATAGTTGTTCAACGGATTTTTTTGGAATTCTATACATTATTATTATTTTCACTAATAACTAATTTGTTGAATTTTCAACCATTAACTTATACATAGTATGGAATGATTTTTCTCGATGAACAATAAATATTCTATAGGAAATATTAAACAAAATTCTAAAATCTATGTTTTCGAGTTTTTCAGGAAATTAGAAATTATCTCATTTTCCCAAATATTTTTTCTCTACAATTTCTCATTCAAGTTTTTCAATAATTTTTAAGCAGACCGTAACGAAGGCATATGAAGCTCCCGTAGCAAGTCTACAAATTGCGTCCAATATTGACAAGAAAATCGAAAATTTCAATGTACAATACGTTCCATAACAAATGATCTACGTTGTTCACATCGGCAGAATTTGTGACGCACATTCTAAACTTCTGGTCATGCAATCTGTATAAATACAATTATATAGTACAATTTATATTCAGTACATCTACAATCCCTTCCACAAATAAGGCTGTCATGATAGAAAAATTGCTACAGCCTAGTAGATACTATCAAACAAACGAGCGGCACATGTCTATTTTGAGTGAATCTCATACTTTGGCAATAATCTTGAATTAGTAGTATTACAGTATAGACAGAGTGATGGTTGAGATAGATCTCCTATGTTTCTGTTGTGTGTTATGTTAGACGCGCGGCTTTGTAAAATGCGCGTATACGTCCTTACTAACAGAGGCTTTAGTACTAGTGCATCTCCCTCTAATGTTCTACTACAGTACGACTATCTTAGAGAAATTCCAATCCTATACATTCCTGAATTGAACTATTTACATACTAAAATAAAATGTGCCGCTCGATTGTCTTATACTAGGATATAGTAACGTCGTTGCCTTATTTAGGAGGTAAAAATCTTTGGTTCATGCATAGTAGAATAGTTAAGTTGAATAAAAAACTACAACGAATCTCAACCTGATCGGTATCGTTCGTTTTGCGTCACAACACATAGTCGCTGCTGTGGAGGGCGCCTCTTTTATGCCACGCCCTCGTTACGGCACTGCTATTAAGTTTTTCAAATTTTTCTTTGTATATTTAATTCATTAATAAATATAAATTTATTCATAAGAAATAATTTAGCTTTAGATTATTTATTTTGAATTATGCTGCTCATTATTTTTCAAAAGTTGTTTCTTAAGATTTATATAATTTTTAATGAGTTTTTGAAAATATTTTTCAAGAATTTACATTAATTTCCAGTCGATTTTAGTGATATTTTTTTCAAAAAATTGTCTAATTCATATGGATTTCAATGGAATCTCGATTTAACAAATTAATCATTCAAATGTCGCTCCAAAACCAAAGTTTAATGGGATATAATTGACATTAGATTTGTTTGGAGCAATATTATAATCGAATCGGAAATATTATTTGGTATGTGGAAAATTGATAGAACCCAGACAATTCCATCTATTCTATATAATAGCAATTTGATGGCATTTAATAAAACCAGAAATGTTCAACATTTCCTATCACGTACAATATTTGGAAGTCATCGATATAGGTGTATATATGGATGTTCGTCCAATACATTTATAAACATTCAAGAAAATTGAGATCGTGACCTTTCTATAAGCGCAGAAGAGAGGCTCGGCTATATCGTCTACTCAATTCAAATAGCCCCCATTCATTCTTATCATCATCATCATCATTATTATTATTTTAATCATAATGAGATAATAAAATTTCGAAATAATCCCCGTCAATGGCAATATTTAAAGTTAACATTATAGACAACAGTTGGGGGTTTTAAAATATTGTAAGTTGGAAATTTATTGACGTGCATACAAACAGTTGGTTTAATTTATATTAAGCGACTTTTAATACTCAATGTTGGCAACAATGTAAATTTCTATACTTTATTTATATATATATATATATAATCAATTTTATTTTGTAAAAAAAGTTAGTTTTGACTTTTCTTTAGATAAAGTAGGATATGGATGAGTTTGTTTTTTTGGAATAATGTCTATTGGGGGTAGTTAAAGTTCGTCATCGGCCCAAAGGTACATTGTTTAATCCCATACCAATCTTTTATCTTGCACACGCTTTCACACTTAGCTCCGAATAAGAAGATATTACATATATGTAGCTCGTTTGTTTCTTATTTAAACAATTTTTTGAATTAAATAATAGAAAAAATAAAAAATTGGAAGGCGCACAAATCGAGATAGATTCCCTATTAAATAAAACCATCACGTTTCCATTTATACGATAAAATATTGTTGGTATGTGAGTCTATATACCGGAAAATGGTAGAGAGTCGTTCATTTGCATAGAGCTTTTATTTAAAATAAGGGTCGACTGATAATATTGGAGCTTACTATAACATTCTTCTATAAGCTCTGTTATTTTTTTTGTTTTTGTTTTAGAGTCGAATTTAGAAACATCCTATTACACGTTATCAGTGTAATTTTAGCGGATAATCTTGCAATTGTTGTTCCAGTAACAAGATATTTAACGCAACAAAACAAATAAAAGTTGAGGGTGAAAAAAAAACTCAATAACCAAAATTGTAAAGCTACTTGAAGTTAATATATCGTTCATCGCAAGTTTTAAATAACCAATAAAACATAAATGGTTCTATTCATGTTTTAAGTGTTAAATTCTCAATAAAATTTTTTTTAAAGGTTTTGTAAACCGTCATTTTACCCACAAGTAAGTACTCGTGAACACGAACTATGCACAGTCATATAAATCGTTCACTAAAACATTCATTTGATGTGAATTGGTACTACATACATAAATAAAAAGATAAATACACAACCACTTTATCATATATATACCTATAACATTTTTTTCTTTTCTAAGAAAAACAAATAATTATATTGTTAAACTACGACGACGACGACGGCACTTTCAATTTTAAAAAAATCATCAAAACTATGCTTTGATTGGAGATAAGTTTATTTATTTATTAATTCAAAAAAAGAAGAAATTGAGAATAACATAAGAAAAGATATTATAAATTATTTTGAGAATTAAATAAATTTTTACAATATTGTACAGGTAAAACTCGTATGGTGGGTTTATATTGTAAAAATTCGATTATATGGGAGAGTCTTATTTTAGTTTTTTTTTTTTTGAAAAATATGTGGTAGATTCGCATAATTTAATGTTAAAACATATATTTGAATGGCGAATGTTATGTTTGTCGGCGTACTAAATTAAAAAATAAATGGCTCTATTAAATTGTACTTGCATATTTTTAATGTGCCTTTATGTCCAATATCGTTTATTTTGTCCCAATTTTATAATGTAATTTTTTTTTTAT
>JAZBGX010002808.1:0-11476 GCA_037414775.1 Zonitis immaculata | reverse complement strand
TTTTTTTGTAAGCAATTTGATCGATTTATTTGTTTAAATGATGGTGTGGCGTAGCAATTACCTAACAGTATTGTTTGTAATTGTATCTTTTGTTTCTATAGATATATATGCATGTGAAATTGTAATAAATTTACAGGGAACCCAGCAATTCTCGTAGAAATACCAATATTGTAAATTAGTTTTATCATCCAATAATCTAAGGATTTATTTATTTATTATATAGAACTAATATTTATTAATAACAGGTTAACACTTATATTGTTGTGTTTAATAATAAAAAAGGGTTTGGTGTTATGTTTTGGATTTAGGCATTCAACATTAAGACTATAATCATAGTTGGACTATCAGCAGGCGATCAGAATTTCAATTTTATACATTGAATCTATCAAATATTGTTGTCAATAACACGAATTGATTTTTATACAAAAATACTATTTGTTTCGTTGGAATTTATTTTTTTTTCACAAAGCTACTTATACTCATTCAAGTTATTTAAGAATTTTTAATTTCCGCATATTTGACTCAAAATTAATATCATTTTATGTTAATATTGTGATGATGATGGTATGCTCGCATTTTTCGCTTTCCAAACACTTATTTGTATCGGAGTGTGATCAATAAAGTTTATTTGTTGTTATTTACGCGAATCAAATCACTCAGTCTTTGTCTGGAAGAAAAATTATATAGCTTCTATTTGCACTAAACTTTGTTTTATAAATTATTTCCTCTTGCATGGAAATAAAAGAGTTTTGAGTATACGAAAAAATGGAAAATTTTACAAGACATTGAATTATAGATTATTCTAAAGCAACAATTAAATTGCATTTTCCAATTGTATACAAAAATACAATGACTTCCATTTTGATTATCGAAATTAGCCGGATACAATAAAGTAGCTATACTCTGATCGATACATGCTAATTTCAATAATGATGGTATAGTTTTGACCTATTATTTTGATTGAACTTTGATAATAACCGTTTAATGGTGTCAATAATGCAATAGAGTTTATAAATGAGTCTTGAAGATAATCGCAATTTTAAACTGTAAACTGTCTATTGGAGAATTAAAACACTAAAATCTAGCAAATAATTTATTGTGTTTTAGTGTTATTGGAATAACTTGCCATTATTTTAAATCATGTCATCCAATATAACGACTCTATTTCAATTTAATCTTGTAAAAGCATATATACATATATAAAAATCAATATTAATTTTCGTTCGTTCGTTACTTTATTTTTCTTATTTTGGATGTTAGAGTAAATGTTTTTGATGAAAATCGACAATTATATAAATTGCAATTTTGAATTTTAAAGGGTTTGCTATTAAGTCCGGGAGGCTAAATTCAACAATCGGAACACAAATTTATATAAAGACAAAGATTCATCAAAATTTGATGATCGTTATATCAGAATAAACTACGGTTTTAAATAAACATCAAAACGAAAATCAACAGTCATATATAATGATTTGTCTTGGAAATTTTATTGGCATCATTATGAATATTACGAATTTTTAATACAATAATTTATCGAAGAAACGAATTTGAATTTTTAAATGAAATTCTAATTTATATTTTGAATTGTACAGCTTAGTTAATTCTTGGCTCAAATCTATCAAAAACAAAATCAGTATAAGTATGTATAGCAACTAATTAACAATTAATAAAAGATTCTGATTATTAATAGGAAATTATTTGTTGATAATATTAAACGATAACAATACGTACCTATATATAGATTTAAATCATGTATTTTACTAACAAGGACCATTTTCATGTTTACATTATTACTAGATAATAATTTCCAACAACAAACAATCGTATCGAATGAAACAAAAGTTGGAATAATGTGATGAAAATCCTATTATTATTAAGTTTACCTATATTTAGAAATTATACAATATTATTGATGGAATAAATTTATTTTAGATATTCAATATGATAAATAAGACGAATTCTATGAAGCCTTAATCAAATGGGTTAACCCTAAAACACGTTGTTCATGTTTAAGAATAACTAATTTCCTTCTTCAATTTGAGCATGAATGCTTGTATTTATTCGCTCCTATACTTCTACGACCTAAGGCTGATTTGTCACGTACTATCTTAACTTGCAATTGCAATATCAATAATAATAATAATTTATTATTGTAATAAAGAAATTTGATATAAGAAATAAATTTAGGATGTTATATATATATTTTTTTGGTCTTTATTAATTTAAAATACTTGAAAGTCTGTTTCTTTAGTTATATTCCATAAATTTTTCCACCATACAAGCGAAATAAAGGAGGAAAACAGCTGTGAAATAACAACCGTAGACCATCATAAAATTTACTGTAACTCAATTTCTCGTGTCTTATAGTTTTATAGAAAGTCAGATTATTTTTTGTTCCAGTAATAATAGGATCCGATTGTTTGTTTTTTCACGAGAAAACAGAGCATTTGGAAAAGGGTTTATTTATTTGCATCATATCCAACATTCAATACAAATTTTGTTGTACAAATGAAGCGGCTAGAACGACCTGGCTTTGAGAAGGCTGGTTAGATTAGTTTAAATCGTCCTAACGTTTTGAGTGAAAGAAGAAGTGTGGTATAGTGGTACAGCCAGATCTAGCTAGAGGCATATATGGTGAATCTAAGTAATCGACTTCTAGACCAAAATTTTTTGGGTTATCCTAAGCACATTGTCGAACAAAACCGACTAGATACCGGTGTGGAACAATTCCGGACTCAGTCGTTGATATCGCTTCTAAAAATAATTCTAAACATCTTCAAATCAATGCTATGTTCATTGTTTGGCTTGGG
Organism: Zonitis immaculata; assembly: GCA_037414775.1. Classification (NCBI taxonomy): domain Eukaryota; kingdom Metazoa; phylum Arthropoda; class Insecta; order Coleoptera; family Meloidae; genus Zonitis; species Zonitis immaculata. Next base: position 8,666 of record JAZBGX010002808.1, on the reverse strand, counting down.
AACGCGATGAATAGTCTTGCCATTTGATAAAGATAGTAGATATTTTACATAAATCTATAGGTAGGATAGAGAGCTCTGAAACTATCAAAAGGAACCCTGATACGTAGAAAACAATGGATGATAGGAAATCTCCATCCCCCATCCACTGATCCCTATAATTACTGGATAGCTGATACTGTAGTGTGTATGAAGTTGTTTGGAAAATTCTGTATACTATAAAATTTGATGAATGAAATCATAAATGCAAATTCAATTATTTATTTGTTTTCATTCTATTTTTTGCTTTATTGGTTTTATGAACATATCGGGTCACCATAATAGAAAGCCGATCATAAATACGAATAACTAATAATAATAATAATAATCATAATTTAGAATAACAGTAGGTTACATTCATAACATAAATAATAGTTGATTGAATTATTTAATTTGGAAATTTAATTGGAAAATTGTAATAATTTCGGATTTCCCAAAAATTTATTTTGTTCAATTAAATGTTTCTATATTTTGTTTTGATAACGTTTTCTTTCAGTTTTTCCTAGAGAATTATTAAACTTTGTCAGCAATATCGTTTATAGAATTGATTTTAAACGGTAAGTTTTCGTATTTGTCGAGTCAATAATGTGATTTTATAAAAGAGAAAATGTTTTTTCTATGTAATCCCCATTTTCAAACAGCAATTATTTTGTAATTTTAAAGTGATAACTTTATCTAACTTCTCGAATTAAACCAAGAGACGGCGCAAAAAATTGGTTCATTATTGAAAAGTTGAGGAAATTGAGAAAATAGAAGCAAAAATAAGCTTATCTATTTATAAGGGAAGTTATCTAGAAATATGTTCTCAACTTTATATAATTTTAAAGGCAAATGAAGTATGCGATATACAGTATGGGATTTATAATTTATAACAAATGGGGCAATAAAAGCAGTTATTAGGCCCTTTAGTATTGAAATACTTAAAAATACAGTAACAAAGCTACTCATAAATCGATATTAAAGAAATATTAATTTTATGGCAAACTCGAATTTTCTAAATATACATATTTGAAGTTTTCTCATTAATATACAAACTAGGTACCTATATTTACAAAAAACAAAAAATGCAATTCATGTTATTTGAACATTATTCCGAATGTGGGAGTTTATCAAATAAATTCTAAACTTGAATTTCAGTCTGATATTATTTACTCTTTTTCATTTTATTGTTCGTTTTTGTTGAACCAAAAACTTAGTTAATTTTAACGATTCACTTGCGATTCTAAACGTTTACACTTAAGTTTAGAAATGAACTGTCAGCAACTTCCAAGGAAACCAATATGATATCGACGAAGAAGTTTCTTTGAACAACAAAAAAAGCAATCACGATCAATAAATAATTATTGATCTTTCAATAATTGGATTCCTCAATAATTCAATGATAATTAACTATAACAGTATACCTATATATAGTTAACAAAAAGCTTTATATTTAATTCACCAAATAACTATTGTTATATAGTTGGAAATAATCTACCCTTACAACTGTCACATTTGACGGGTTAATCAAAATTAGGTAGTTTATCATAAACTTGTAACCATCCCCAAATATCAAATAATTATTAGCACGAGTTGAATAAATTGCCCTCTCTCTCTCTCTTTCTCTATTTAGTTTAATCCTTCGTTTACTATCTAGACTCTAGACGAATAGAAGATGTTCAAGTTTAATTTTAAAAGATTTCCAGCAGACAACAAATCTGCAAAATATCAAATTTGATTGTATGTATAAAAAAAAAACAATAACTATAGTTGTGATAATAACGATATGAGGATATTACATGGAATTTCTAATCATAATAAAAAATTTGCTAATGGTTTCAGTTGTAATCCTTATAAACAGTCACAAAAACAACGACAACTCTAAAATTTCATGATATTAATTAGATTCTAAAATTAACGTTCCATTAGAACGCAAAAATGCTGCTGCATCGTAGAATTTCCTATTACTATTATTATATAGTTATACATAATAAATATATGTAATATATAGCACAACCTTATTAGAGCCAAAGTCCAGAAAATCTAACTAATAAGTTGGAATGTGGAGTGGATTAAATGTTATTTTTCGTTTGTCTACAAATTTTCTTCCGCGTTATTTTGTGCTGTAGTAGGTCAGTTATTTATATCGTGAAAAAGTTAACAAGGTCGTTAAGTAAGGAATATTGTCGCTATTTTCTTCTTTATGAATTTGTAACAATAAAGAACGGTGAAAGATAATGCTTGCAAATCGTTAACTAAAGTCTTTGGTGATGATAGAATTTGGATGACCGCATGAGTGCGCAGATCCGCTCGCGTTCAGATAAGTGCCTGAACGACAATTTACAAGTGTTGCTTGACAGAAACCCATACTGAAGTAAAGACGAATTAGTAGTACTGTTTGGGGTTGATCAGGCGACGATTTTTAGACCTTTGGAAAAAAGTGCGAAGGCAGAACGGTGGGTACTGTTGTAAACTAAAACAAGCGAATGGATAATTGCCATTCTCTCTTCATTCGCCATAATAGGAAATAATTTCTATGGAAAATCGATTAATTTTGCTAATCCAAAGCGTAAGAAATCTCAGCAATCTGTTGAAAATTACGTACTCATCGGTTGGAGATAATTTCATTACAATTTTTTTAAATTTCTTATGAGTCTTATATAAGAATTTATAGTTTCTCCTCTTTTATAAATTGTTTAGAGTTTGTGTATTGCTATACTTATATTTCCGGAAATCCGTGATAAATTTTATGTTGTGACATAGAAATATTAGATAGGGTTTTATTATAAGATAGAAGAAGAAAGGAGTTGAGAGATGATTCGTGGAAATTATACCATCCAAACTGGAATATCTAATACGTCCGTGCATGGTACCATAAATTTTCGAAATAGCATGAAAAGTTAGTAGGTTTAACAGGTGTAACAAAAAAAAACAAAAAACCTAACTTACACTGATTAAATTTATAATAATATAATTAATGGAAGTGCCAAACGATGTTTTTGCAATTGAATTAAATATGACTCAACTATTAAGCTGAAGAATTAAAATAATGCTTTTCATTTGATTGAGACCAATAGGTGTGATAATGGGAATTGATAGTTAGCAACATTTTCGTATTAAAATGGGAATCAATAATGAAAATGTAACATTTGGTATTTTTGCAGAATACTTCTTTTGAAAAATTCAAATATTCAAATTGACCATATCGAGGGTGAAAAGTAATAAAGCAATTATACAAAAATCCATTATTCAAGCTATTCGTTCCCCAGTTGTATTTGCTATTAGTATTTTTCGTATTCTATACACATTCGTTCAATAGTTACAATACGAAAAGATTATCCAGTATCAAATTCTATAATTATATTAATAATTAGTAAACTAGTTTATATTTAACAATGCCATGTCTTATTGTTAGATACAGGTTTTTTGTTTTTGTTTTTGTCAACGACCAGTACTCAAACTTCGATAGAGACAGTAAACATGAGAAAGCACCCAAATTTGATATTCAAATCAAAAATTTTATACCGAGAATAAAAATAAACAAAAAAACAGTTTTAAGTAACGTATCGAGGGTGAATGCCGGAAAACCCATCAACATTAATGAGTTCTAGTTAGGAAACTTGACATATTTCCATCGAATAACATGAAAAAAAAAAACAGAAAAACGTATGACATTGGAAATTATATTTTTTAGGGTCGATTCAATGAATATCTTTTGAATTGGTGATTCTAGAACGAACCAAAAAATAAGATGAATATATGTTCTGTTCAAACTATACTCGAAACCGATTGATTAATTAATTGCCACGAACGATATTATCATTCTTGCGGCTCTCCCAATTTTATTGGGTTAAAAATAAAGAATTGGGATAATAAAAATAATCGAATCTCCCAACTATGCTATAAAGTAAACGCCATTTGAAATTCAATAGGTTTTAATTTTGGTGTTATATAAATGGTTACGGAAGAAGAATGGCTATAACAATAGGGAGTAATTCAAACTAATCAATCAACAACAAATACAATTTAGTTGAATTTTCGGAGAAGTTATAACCGTTGAAATTTTTAATTTCTTCAAGCAATTGAAAAGAAATTGCGTTTTCCGTAGAAGATGGATGATGCCATCAGGTGCATTTCCTATACATTTTACAACCATTCCAAGGAGTTATATCTTTACTTCGTCTAGAATCAACGTAAAACTTGATCTTGTTTATACAGTTGGAACTTTTTTATGGTTTTGGGTGTTTTATATTTTTGTTGGCGAACATTATCAAAAAAAATTTCTTTTCACCCAATCTCCATGTACCAACGAAAATTTGGAGAATGAATTTTATTCAGAATTGTTGTTTTCACAATTGAAAGAATCTACAAATTTTGATATAAATACCTCGAATTGAATGAATATGAATAGCTTGTTTTCAAACAATCCAACTGCGAATTTAACACATTTGTGCACATTGTTATGAACTAAAATTAACTGTTTATTCTAATTTAAACCGGAAACATACCAATTTAATAGTAAATTCGTGCATTGTAGTAATATCATTCGAAAACCTCATGTTGTATCCTATTAAATTCCATGCTACTCTTTCAAATATAAAAATTATCATCGCCAAAACCGCAAATATTCGCCGTTTTGCCCCACCTTATTGTTTCTAATAAATAATCAAAATTGTACAAAGCGGCGATGGATCCATAATAATAACAATAATAGGCGGCTGTATAGTCCGTCCAACTGGTGCAATTATTGTGCCACTCTTGTACTATAGTCTGACAAAATGTCGAGAAAAGGGGCGGTTCAAATTTCGAAATGTTTTGGTCATGATACAATACCCGATGTCTGAAGCAACATATCCTTTTGTATAATTTACGATAATAGGGTGAGTTACTAATAAGAGGGTAGTTTATACTCTATAGAAATATGGTTGGGCTACTAAATTTATTACTATTGAATATCGTGACTGTTTTTGATTGATTTTATGTGTGGCCAATTGTTGAATTATTGTGTCTACCCTTCTTAACAGTATTTATTCAATGGAAAAAAAATGAGAGAGAAATTAGAAACACATTTCTTTTATTTCAAATTATGCAAGACAAAATTTAAAAAACCAGATCAATACTTTAATAATTTCAATGATGGATTCAGGTTTTATGAAAATAAAAACCTCATAGTAGATCTTTTTTGTGGAACTGTTTAATGCTATATTGGCAATGGTTCAAATTGCACAATAAAACTAAAGTACCACTACTGTACAATGCAAGTTGGTAGCTTATTGCCCTAAATTCTGTGCCTTATCTCTAGAACATGGAGCTGTTTTAAAAGCCAATAATATTTCACCACTGTCCTCTATTCGTTGTACCATGCAGTATCTATATATTTTAAAAATACGTCTTTAGTCCCTACCTATTTATGTCTCTAAGGGGGTTGTTTTATTATTATATATTTTTTTAATATATTAAGCTGTTATTAAGGTTTTTGTGATTTCTTGTTCATACCAATAAACAAATTCCCTGGCAATTTTAGCTCTTAGTTTCGATTTTGAGTGCTTCGTATCGAGACTTTATAGACATCAATTTTCATTCTATTACTATCCACTATAATCATTTTTAAAGAGCATAAAATGTTTGCAATACTTCCAATGCATTTACTCAAAATATAGCTCGACTAATAAACGAATAAATGATAAATGAATATTTTACATATTGATAAGAAATTGTTATAAGTACTCAATGGTCTGAGAACAAACCAAATTCTGATGTATTTTAAACGAAACATCCTAGTTGTTATAATAATATATATTGTTTGGTTTAAATCACTTAATTAAAACTTGAATAGTGTTTATAGAGGCTTTCACAATTTTGAGACTGAATTAATAAAATCCGACTACATTCTATCACAATATTATACAAAATTCATTACTGTGTCATCCTGTTTTAGTTTAATAGCAACTTATCTGGCGTTCCTGTGCGGAGATTGAAGATCTCTAACTATAGCTTTTAATTCTTAATTAGACAACATGTTCGAGCGTATATATCCACCTGTTTTGTAAAACCGAATTGGTAACAATTTCGATTTTTGCAAATAATCAACGAAATTCGTACATTCTACAAACAATATTTATAGTTTCACTCAACTTATCTATATAGCGTATGTGCATGAGAAAATTCAAGAAAATGAACTATATCAGCTATAAAGCGCATAAATTTAAACGACTATTGTAAAGTTCGAGTCTAACAAGAGTTAGTTTACAACTAGATAGCTTGTTGTCGAAACTATTAAACAATTATTTTCGAATAAAGTTTTCGAATTAATAATAATAATAATAATAATTAAAGAATTCTTGTAGAAGGAAAACAAGCGATAAAATAGAATATTATTGGTAATAATATTTCGAAAAATAGAATTGAGCTACTATAAAATATTGGGGTAGTTTTTATCAAAGTTATCCATGGCGACCAAGCAGTTCAACTTGAAGATTATTTTAGTATAACTTATCCGTTCTATATAGTATAGTGGTTTATACCGTTTGTTTTTTTTTTTTCGGGTAACATATGGTCAGTGTTATTGGGCCAAATTTATTAGAGCACGATCGATAACGAAAACTTCACAAACATATCGACTGTTGGACTGTCAATATTTAATGATATTAGTATTAATAGTTAGTAGCTGTGATTGTTTTGTCAATTAACAAACGAATTTGTATTAGTCCAACAAGCATAGATATATGTTGTATGATTTACTAATTTGGTATTTGATGGTGAAATGGGGCACACAAATGTACCTGGTATAATCCAGGCAACAATAAGAGATGTTTGTTGTACTGTTTCCAATTCAAGATTAGTTTGGTATTTAGTTTGTATATAAATCTCAGGTAGAGACCACAATACAAACAACTATAGCATAGAATAATTTCGTATTTATTTGCTCTATGTCGAGAAACAATTATATATAAAAACAGCTAATAACATGAATCATCGTAGCAATTTTTTGGTAATTATATGAATATTAAGAGAACAGTGCAAGTAACAAACCACCAAGAGCAGAATTTTCCAAAATCTATCCCTGGATGTATCGAACTGAATGTAGAAGACGAATTAATGATTTTTATTTCGAATTCGTTCATCGTTCATTCCTAAAAATTGGATACGAAACGTTAGGGAATTTTGTTTCTATATAATTTATATTCGCTGCAATTACTCCAATATCTTTCAACAACCAACAATCAATTTCAAAGAAATATTATTAGAATGAAAAACATTTCTAATAATAATTCACATATTGTCTAAAATTCCATCATTTGTTTGAATTCAATTATTTACGATCGGGTTAATTTAAGTAAATTTGACGATTCTCTGTGGATTTGAAGAATTCCCAAGTGATTATATTCAAGCGAATCCACCAAAATTTGATTATCCAATCACAATCTACCGTTCATCCTATATTTATCAAGTCTTTATTTATCAAAATTTCAATGTCCGTATGTGAATTTAAAGTAATTCTTATATACAGTTATATATGGGCGCATCCACCATTTCGGTATTTTTTTTTTCTAGAAAAAAAATTTATTCGAGTGTAACGTTTGTTATTTATTGACTAAATTGTCGCAATTATACAATTGTTTCCGATAATTTTTAGAAAATAAGAAGTCAATTCATTTATTCCATTAATTACCAGCTCTTCTATATTTTAATAGCCTTCTCGATCGTTCTATAACTTCAAGCGAGTTAATCAAGAAAAAACAACAATCAGTTTGTTATCGAAACAAGAAACACAACTCTATAAATAATTCTCAGTCGGTTTAATTTATACCAGAGTTTTATGTAGTTTTGTGTGAAAAAGCAAGAAGTGTTTTAGTTTTATTTAGGAAAAAACAACACTCAGTTAGACACAAGTAATTGTGTTTGATGGAAATTCGAGTCCTATAATCTATCATATTGTAACTGTTCAATGTTTGGAAAAAAAGAATAAAATTTGATTCAATAGCGAAAATACTTCAATCGTCTATTGGTAAAAGCGTCATATTTTGTTTTTTATCGTTTTCTAGTTTGTTTCTGATATTATTTCCAAACGTATTTCAACCTGTGTGTTTGAACATTTATTTGAAATTGTCTGAACGATTTGTACATATTTTAAAGGTTTTTGTTTAGGAAAAAAAAAGTCTTCTCATGCTCCATCGTATCTCATATTTCTTTGTGAATGAATATCACTTAAAATAGCTTCAATTCAACTTTTATTATGGAAATACATATTTATGTACAGTGATAAATCACAATCTAAAATTAAATATACATATTTAAATTATTATTTCAAAGAATTAAATTCATATGAACATCATCAGAAATAATTCTATCGAATGTTTTTTTTTCTAGATCTTTTTATCAAAGACCAAGGATTTAAAACATCAAAGAGAAACGATTCAATGAAGGTAATCTAATTAGGTAACCTATCTGTACAATTTTATAAATAGAAGAATTTAGAACAAGTCAAATACAGACACGCGTACATATATTTCACGTTTGATGGTTTATAATTTCATATTTGACAAAAAATAAATAAATAAATAGGTATATGGAGATATATATTTTTTTTTCTCAAAGAATGTCACTGACAACAAACAAAATTTGAGAAATATTCTAATAGGATTCGTCGA
>JAZBGX010002806.1:0-11479 GCA_037414775.1 Zonitis immaculata | reverse complement strand
TTTTCTTCAAGGTATTTGTACTGCAGAGAGGAGATGGGCCAAATTTATTGATTTTTTATGGGACTAACTTGGGAAATGAATTATATTTTATTTGATAAACATTGCTTCTAGATCACCCCTCGTAATAAATTTAATTATATTTTGTTGGTTTTCATTGGAAAGTTTCAGAAGTTTCCCATAATTAATTAAATTGTTATTTTGGCCAATAAATTATTCCAGTCAATAAATTGTCAAAGATTACATACAACTTATCAGCTGAAAATTGAGTTTTCGTTTATTTTGAAATAAATGTCTTGTTATTCATTTTTTTTTTCGGGTTATCAAGTTATCAGTTATCACAAATCGGTGATTTCTAATTGAAGGTGAGCGTAACTATGAGCATGCTGGCGTCCAGTATATCATCTCTTCAACGGTAGAGGCTCTAAAGAAAAATCCAAATCGACGGTAATTCTTCAAATTTCCATTTTCTTCACATTTCTCAATAAATTACAATAATTTTCTTTATTACAATATAGTTTTATTCAAGTGGAAACAGCCTATTTTTGGCAATGGTGGCAATATCAAACCGATCAAACCAAAGAAGATTACAAAAATTTGATAAATAATGGACAAATTGAAATAATCAATGGCGGTTGGTCGATGAATGACGAAGCATGCACAAATTATCAGTCGATAATTGATCAATACACTTTAGGTTTTTCTATATTAATGGATGAATTAGGTAGATGTGCACAACCATTTATTGGTTGGCAAATCGATCCATTCGGTCATAGTCGCGAACATGCTTCAATTCTAAAACAACTCGGTTTTAATGGCTTAATAATCGGCCGATTAGATTATCGCGACAAAAACAAGCGTAAATTAGATAAAACATTAGATTTTTTATGGAACACCAACGATAATTTCAACGATAACAATCAATTGTTTACGAGTATGTTTCCAGATTTTTATCTATCAGTTGGAGGATTTTGTTTTGATTTAACATGTAAAGATGAACCGTTAATTGACGATAAAACGAGTAAATTATATAATTTAGATGAGAAAATTGATCAATTCGCATCAATTATGTTCGATTATTCGCAATATTATCAAACTAAAAATATTTTAATACCAATGGGTGGTGATTTTCATTTTCAAGCTGCCGAAATTAATTATTTGAATATCGATCGTTTAATTGATGGCTTCAAAAATCATAGTCGATTTAATGTTTTTTATTCAACACCATCATGTTATGTTGATGCTGTTCAACAAGCTATCAAAGAAAATTCATTGAAATTACAAGAAAAATTCGATGATTTCTTTCCATATGCATCTGATCCCAATTCATTTTGGGCTGGTTATTTTACATCAAGACCAACACAGAAACGATTCGAACGTATCGGGAATAATCTATTGCAGGTTGTTATTATTTTCAGTTATACAGGGTGAATTGTGGGTCATTGTGTTAAATTGATAACCGGGTAAAGGGTGAGATTTTGAAACGAAAACTCCTTGGACATTTTTGCACATGATCCAAGGTTAATCATTTATTAAATAAATACAGTAACCAATGAGAGAGGCGCATAGGCGGAATAAGAATCGATCGGGATTAATTGAGCGGAAGCAAAGGATCAAACGTTTGGCAGATTGACCCGATCCACGATAGTGGGGCGAATTTGCACGGCTGCCTTCGCATAGCTAATCTCGATTTATTCGCCTACGCTCTTTTCTCATTGACTGCATAGTTTGATTAATAACTAATTAACGGTGGGTCAGGTGTGAAAATGTTCAAAAACTTTTTGGCTCTTAATTCAATCACCTGTTCATTCTTTAATTCAACAACTTGACTTACAGCTCATCCTGTATAAAAATCATCACTGATTCAATCCAAAACCGGTCCTGTTTTTTACACTTACAAGATAAAATACAACGAAATAAAAATCAGCGAGCATATAATTAGAAATTCAATACTGAACAGATTGCAGGCGGGCTAGAAAAAAGCAATCAACAAATAACACGAAAAACATTAAAAAATAAATCACAAACGACAACAATAAAAGAAAAAATCTAATTTAACTTCAATCCGAACTCTGTTTTGGACTTCTATAACTGAATCTATAACTTCAGTATAATTATCGTTGTTGGAAACTTTTAATTGTTATTATCGACATTTCAGGCTATCAAACAATTGAGCTCTTTATATAAAATTAGTTTTAATAATAATAATAATAATAATTTTGGTAGTGATGTTTTAATGAAATTAAAACAAGCTATGGGAACAATGCAACATCATGATGCAATAACTGGTACTGAAAAACAATTTGTCGCCAATGATTATGCTCGGATTTTAACTGAAGCTATAAAATCAACTGAAAACTATACAACAACCATTCTCAGGTAATAGATTAGGTTGAGTAAGAAATCTTGCAACATTTATTTAGTCGATTGAGAGTTGAAAAAATCAATGAGCTTCTCTTCGAGATGAGCAGAATCGTTGAACTTTCTATCGCGATGGAGAAAAGTCCTGAAAATAAGCAGAATGTGGTAGAATTTCTTAGCCTGACTTCAAAATTTCCTGATGGGTCTCCTTATCATATAGGACTCACGAGATGGAATCTTTCGCGTTTTGAGTGATTTTGATGGATTACATCAGCCAGTTTCTATAGTTATGCAGCATATACTTTCGCTGTTGCATGGCTCAAATTAAAGCATTATTTTGAAGTCTTACAATATGCAGACTCGCAATTGATTGTGCATTTGGTTATTCTGAAGGCTTCGAAGCCACTGGCGTTTTACATAAAACACACAGATTCTATTTCCAGTGAAGATGACTTTATAAGAATAAAGTAACAGCAATTCGCAGATGCTAATACGTAAAGCCTGATCTAAATCATAAAATTTATTGGAACCTATATCGGAGGAATTTTGCGATTTCTGAGGTGAATAGTTATTATCATATGATTGCAGCCAATTGCTGAACAATAGCATTTGGCGCATATTTCAGTATGCTATTCTATGAGAGTGTTCGATGGTTCAGACAAGAGCACTTTTGATCTCACAGCAAAAATGAGAATTGAACTGTTTAGAAATGGAAAGCAATACAGTGAAGCGAAGAGTCCTAATTTGGATTATTTATTGGCGTCAGTAGAAGTCGAGTTATTCGCAGGAGCCATGAGACATTTCATCCTGATTGCCTTGAGAGAACAGTGAAATTTTCTACATCATTGTCTAATGTGAAGCCTGCCATCTAAGGGTGTAGCAAAGCTCACTTGTTATTGGTAACGGACAAACACCTAACTTTGTTTTTCAACAGTATATTTTAAAAAAATTATATAAGATCAGTTGAAGAGCACAGTGTACTGTTTTTAAAATGGGTTTTCAATAGTCCTGACTTGTCCCCGAACGAAACGTCATGGTTCGGGTAGTGAAAGGCGCTTTAGAATCATTCCACTAGGACAAGTCACCGATCTAAAACAACAACTTTTGGAACTATGGAGTTATCTTACTTTGACTAACTAAGGTACACTCTCTGAGTGTTAGCTATGAAAAATTTCTACCACATTCTATTACTAAATTAAAATGTTGAAAATCGCATAGGAGAATGTTGCAAAACTTTTTATTATACTTGTTTATATTCCTTTGAATTTTTTTACAGTGATTTACTGAGCAACGATGCAAAAGTAGATCGGAATCGTTTGAATTTCGAATATTGCTTGTTAACAAATATCAGTATATGCCAACCTAGTAATAACAATAAATTTATGGTAGCTGTTTATAATCCTCTAGGTTGGTTTGTGGATCATTACATTCGTTTACCAGTTGATGAAGGGAGTTATAAAATTACAGGACCTGACGGTTGTCAATTTAGAAACTTTTAAATATAAGTATATCACATTTAGAAGGGTCAAGCGATTAGCTCCGCCCATACCCTTCCTAAAGTGATATACTTATAAATTTTTAATTGATCAATTATTTTTTTCGAATTTTAGGCAATGAAATTTATGATCTAGTCGATAGTCTATCTAATTTCGATTATTTACCATCTGATCTGAAACCGAATCATTACGAGATTGTTTTCAAAGCATCAAATCTACCACCGTTGGGTATTAAATTTTTTTATATCGAAAAAATTAATAATACTAAAACAACAAATCAAACATATAATCAAAGCCATAATAAAATTATTATAAATTCAACAAATGGTTTATTAGAATCGATAATATTGAATAATGAAATGATCGAATTGAAACAAGAATTTTTATTTTATCAATCAAATGTTGGTGATAATGCTGATAGTGGAAATCGTTCATCCGGTGCTTATATTTTCCGACCAAATCCACAACAATTGGAAAAACCGATGTATAATGGAAATATAACAATCGAAGAATTCAATGGTAATCTAGTTACGGAGATTAAACAAATTATTAGTGATGAAATTACACAAATTATACGTATTTATAATGATAGCGATCATGTCGAATTCGATTGGTTCGTTGGGAATCTTCAAACGTAAGTTAATTGGAATTCTATTAAATACTAAACAATACCGGGAGATCATTTAGAACGCTTCTATTTTATTTGAATCATGGGCTTTTTCCGGTCCATAAACATCTGACACGTCCTTAAGTGCTTCTGTCACTATGCTTAGATCCCATTTCAGCCAGGAAGTACCTCGCGGTATCACTTCCATGGGAGGACTGGCCCTTTCCTTCTATGAGCTCTTGATCTGCGCATGAGAGCCTCCAGATTAGATCATCTGCTATGATCTGGAGAGCTCCTATACTCAGGCTCATCCTCTTATCAGGTTCACCTGAAACACACAAGAAAAGGATCATAGGTGTCGTTACCTTAAGGTTTCATTACCAACACCCTGCCACTGTCAACTCTCTTCTCCAGGAGCATTTGCTCAATGATACTGTCGGGTGGCAACGTCTCTCCCTATAGTTTCACCCTCGGGCAAAATTCGACTCACCTGATTCTGTAGAATATTATGTGTTCCACCGTACCTCATCTTTTTAAATACACAAATCTGTTGCCTTCAGCTAAATTCATGTTGTTCAAGTACGACTGAAAGTCATCACGATTTAAAGTCAAATAAAAATTGTAATGGTCAAGGCCCCTGATCATCTTCTTCAGCCACAGCCCAATACTTCCCATTCCCAGATATTCTATGACTTTCTTCGGTTCAAAACGATTCCTCGCCTCTGTCTTCTCTATAGCCATCTACTTTGAGCCGATCTACATGTTTCTCCAGTACTACCAGTATTGAATGATTATCCCAGCTTCTCCAAGGAGACTTATATTAAGCACCTCATTATAAAGAATAGTTTACAATGTGGGTCACAGGATTGACCTCTGCAGAATACCACAGAGAACGCATAAACTTCTACTTCTTCTACTGCGAGAATTTACCTGTCGAAATAAACCCATTACTGCATCAACAGTCTTTATTCCTGAGATCTGCCATTTTCGCAACTCTTCTTCTGAAGTCTTTGCAATATGAGTTGCTCAAGAAAAAAGCTTCTATTCAGCTGTTGGTTTTGGTCACAATCTAGATCAAAGCTAACTCTTTCGACTCTATAACTCATCCGGGTGTTGATCTTGATCTTAATTTATTCTAATTTTTTTTGTGTCAGTGATGGATGTGGCAAAGAAGTAATCACAAGATATACTGTCAAAAAATTGTTGAATAATGGAACTTTTTATACGGATTCGAATGGTCGTCAAATGATCAAACGCCAATTGAATCAACGTATCGATTATGATTATGATTCAACAATTGAACCGATATCTGGCAATTATTACCCAATAACATCACAAATCCATATAAATGATGATAAATTGAATGAATTAATTCTATTAGTTGATCGTTCTGAAGGTGGTACAAGTTTAACAAACGGTACAATTGATTTAATGTTACATCGACGTTTATTGTATGATGATGGTTTTGGTGTGAATGAAGCATTAGATGAAGAACAGTATGATCATGGTTTATATGTACGCGGTCAACATTATTTACTGTTTAATAATAATAATAATAAATCATTACTGAAATCATCGAAAAGTAGAATTTTAGCTTTGAAGAAACTTTTACAGCCAGTTGTTTTAATTGGTGATGCAACTTCTGATCGATACAATTTGGAGATTATTCAGAAGTCCTTCAATTTTCAGGTAAATTCCTAATATTTATTTATTAATTCCATATAATTGGACGCCAATCATTGAAACTATAGTTTCAATGAAGGAATTGTTGAAAGAAATGTATTTGTGAATCTGAGTTACAAGCTTAAAGTAATTTGCTGGAATTAAGCTTAGCCGGGAACTTTTGAGTAGCACTGAAAATGCGAGATCAAATCAGGTTTCCAAACTGTCGGACTGATGAAATTTTTCAACATCTGTGCCTGATATACGTTTTGTAAAGATGAGAGTTTTCAAGAATTTGGAAAGAAACAAGCTCCTGGGGAAGAAAAATAAATGAGTCCCTAGCAATTTTTTGGTGGAAAAATATCTTAGTTTATTGAAATGGTAGATATGCTGAGAAGATTTCAGTGGAATAGATACTCAGAAGAGGAGCTAAAAATTAGAGAAATGAAGGATAGGAGAATGGAAATGTGGAAGAATGGAGGGCTGAAATGAGGATTAAAGAACGAAAGAATGGGAGGATGAGAGGATCGAAAGATGATGGAGTTGATGAATGAGATAGTGGGAAGTGGGAATGGACGGATGAACGAATGATATTGTGGATGAATGGAATAGTAAGAGAATGAGCAAATGAAAGATGAACGAATAAATGAGTAAAACAATAACATGGGAAAATTGAGAGCTTATGAGGAAATGAGAGTGTGAAAGCTTTTGAGAGAGCCTGAGGATATGGAAAATGAACGGTGTCTTAGAAACTTTTGAGGGAAATAAAAATTAAAGCTCTTCAAAATCTAAACAAATATTTGGAAAGAAAAACTAATAATCAGTTAATCTCCATTATTGAAAATTGGCTTATTTGATATTGCCCATGAGAAAGGATAACTATTGTAATGATTCCGACTAATTTCAGTTCAAAGGTCTGAAAGCTCCACTACCACCAAACGTGCACCTTCTAACATTTGAACCATGGTCGAATAATCATGATTATTTAGTACGCTTGGAACATATTTTGGAAAGAAAAATAGATGGTCCAGTTATAATAAATCTACAAGTACATTTTATCTTCTTATTGATTTATTTTTCTCCTTTTTTATCGAATAAATTTAATTCTAGGATATTTTCCCATTTGAAATTATTAAAATTCAAGAAACAACATTAGGTGGCAATATATTTCTAGATAATAACAAACAACCGAAACTCAAATGGAACAGAAATAAAAAATACGAAAATGTCGAGAAAATCGATAGTAACGGAACCGAAATTATGGTAATTCGACTGGATCCGATGCAAATACGTACTTTCATTATTACAGTAACTACCTCTAATATCAATAATTATTAAATGTATTCTAATGAAATAAGTTCTATTTTTATTAGCCTTAATTTTTTTTTTTTATTTCGCTAAAATTTCACCTTTTATTGGACAATCATTCGTCTGTCGAAATCTAATCCTTGAATTGACGATAAAGTTAAAGAGCTAACATAAATCTACCACCACCGTGAGCTTTCAATCAATGTAAAGAAAGAAAAATTGAACGCCAATTGAACCAACCACTTCGAGCATATCAAGCAATTTCTGATCGATACAATTTGAAGATTACTCAAGTCTTTCAATCTACAGGTAAACTCCCGAGTTTTTCTCCATCTTTTTTATCAAAATAGCTGCAAAATTTCAAAGATTTTGGGAACTGACAAATTCAGCGAATATTTGTTAATTTGATTGAAAGTGTGGCAAAATGGATTTGAATGCGAAAATGTCTTGAAATATCCATGCATTCTAATTAAATTGAATCAAGAACTTGCAAGGATAGCTTAAAATTGGGAATTGAAACTGGCTCAGTAGAACTTATCAATATTTGAGCCTCATAAGAATCTGGAAATAGATGAGTTTTCGAGAAAAAAAATGAATGAGGTTCAGTAGTGTAGTGATGCTGATCATAACCCACTTTCGAAAAATAATGGATTTGATGAGATAACTTCTGAGTTAATTGGAATCGAAGAAATTTTGAGGCAATCAGTGAAATAGAAGAGCGGAAGAATAGAAGACTGAAAGATGCTATGATGGCAGAGTGGATGAATGAGCTGATGAACGTGTTGATGTATGAATGATTGAATGAATAGAAGATTGAAAAAATAGATGAATGGAAGAGTAAAAGAATGGAAGGATAGAAGGATCAGAAGATGAGAGTATAAAGGCATTGGAAGATCAAAAGTATGGTAAGATGGAAGGGTGATAGAATGAAGAAATGAAAGGATGGAACGAAGCAACGATAAGAGGATAAAACGATGGAAGGATGATGGGATTGGAGGATCACAGAATAGAAGAATGGAAGAATAAAAGAATGGACGAATAGACAAATGAAACAATTACGAAACAATACAATGATGAAAGAATGAAAAGATGAAAGAATGCGGATTATGGATGGATCAAGAAGTGGGAAGATGGAGGAATGCAAAGATGAGAGGATTACAAATTGTGAAAAAGATTATAAGAATTTAGGAATGGCAGGACGAATGAATGCAAGGATGGAATAATGGAAGGAATGAAAAAATGGAAGTATGCGAGTATGATTTAAAGTAACACTTGTGATTGGCTCCAACTGGTTCGAATCTTAGGCATAATTCTATCAATTCTAAAAACGAATAAAACACCAAAAAAATTTAACAAAAGTTTTTATTAATATTTACAAATAATAATCAGCGATTACAAATAATATTGCAAATACTCGAGCATTATCAATAATCAAGTAAAGAAGATAGACTGCGGTTCAAGTCCGAGTCAAGTACAAATTGTCAACAAATAAAAGATAATTACTACCATAATGGAAAAAAAAAATTATGAATATAGTCACAGATAATAAAGATAACAAATATAAAATATTATTATTCTTTCAAATAATCATTATCTCTAGCTTCCAAATCGGATGAAATCAATTGTACTTCTGAATTGGCTCGACGTTGTAGAACATTGTAGAATTGTAATTGTTTATAAACGCGAAATTGTAAATAAAACAAAACACCAACCAACAACAATACCATAAATATTAAAACAAACAACCATATAATTGTCGTTGTATTATCATTATTATTATAATAATCGATACGTTTTAAACTATCTAATTGTAATGGTGATGGTTGTTTTGTTGTTACTACCGGTTTATCGATACATTTTATCGAACCGACTTGATTACGGAATAGTTTGAATTTGAAATTATCTTGTCCGAAATATTTCTCCATTTCATTTTCTAAATGACACGGCAACAAATTGTCTTCCAAATCCAAATATGCTAGACGCGGCAATCGAGTGATTAGACGAATATAATCGAGATCGGTGATATTATTTCTACTGAAATCTAGAGTATGCAGACTGTTCAATGAGAATACACCGGTAACTTCGACCGATACAATTGCATTATTCGATAGATTCAACATACGCAATTGCGGTAATCCCGAATAGAGGCCAGTTTGGAAAATATTCAATTTATTATTCGATATATTCAAATTAATCAAACTATGTAGACTTTGTAAGGTACGTTGTGGTATTTCATTCAATTGATTATAACTTAAATCTAGATCTTCTAAATTATATAAACCGTAAAATGATCCTGGTATTATACGATCCAATAAATTATTGGACAAATCCAAACGACGCAAATTGACCATATCGAAGAATTCCAAATTCGGTATGTTCTTAATGAAATTATTTGCCAAATGTATCTCTAATAGTGACGATAAATTTTTGAAATCATTCCCACTCAAATCATTGATCCTATTATCGTTTAAATATAAAATTTCTAATTTCGTTAAATTATCGAATACACCATTGATATTATTGATTTGATTGTGACTTAAGTCCAGAATTTGTAGATTTATTAAACCATTAAAAGCACCATTAACGATATTAGTGATTTGATTATGGCGGCAATTCAATTTTTTCAAATTAAACAACTCCAAAAACCCATCCTCCGACAATACATTGATCGTATTATTTTCCAAATTGATAAAATTGATTTTTTTCACACCGGTAAACGTACCCGGATAAATCGATTTGATCTCATTATTGACCAAAATTAATTGTTCCAAAAATATTAGACCAACAAAAGCACGTTGTCTAATTGTATTGATTTTACTAGAAGATAAATCGAGATTTTTTATTTGATTACCGGATATATCGAATGTGCCCGTATCTAATATTTGTAATGTACAATTTAAACAACGTAATGTTTCATCTAAATGATCGAAACGGTATAATGTTGTTTTAAAATATGATGGTGTTGCATTGACACAGGTAGCTGTTAATGAGCCACGTTCACCATATGAACATTTCATCATATCGGTTGGTTGGGTGCGATGGTAAAAATCGCATTTTGTCAATTTTATCAATAAGAAAAATAGTAATGATAATCGACAAAACATTTCTGATAATCTGGAAAAATAAATAATTTTAATTGGAAATGAAATTTATGAACATAATCAATTAATATAATATCATGCTGATTCTCCTCGAAGTTGGAGGTGCATTGGAGCTTTGTTCATTTGACATTTGCAAGGTTAGATTATAGTGGCTGAAGCAAGCTGTAAACCTACGCTCACAAAGTCGCCTCCAACTCCAATAAGAATTACCGTAATACACTTGTTAGAGTCTTATACAGTTTATACAGGGTGTCTAGAAAGTAACGGATATCATTATTACATTGTATTTAGATAATCTTAAATATTCTAAATTTATCTAGAAAGGTGTCATCCTATGGAAAATCCGTTTGTAATGTTATAAAATATTGAGGTAACAATAGACTGAGATATCCATAATTTTTAGTTCACACACCTATCAATCGAGATAGGTTAGTAGAAAAAGATAGAAAGATAGATGGGTAAATAGATAAATAGATGATTAGAGATAGCTTGATAGATAGAGAGTGATTAGAAGAGATATAAAGAGTGACAAAGAAAGATGATAAAGGCAGGGTAACTGGGTGGATGATAAGGGCGGGAGTGAGTGTTAGAGATGGAGAGCGATTTGGAAGGAAGAGATGATGATAGAGGAGAAATGGATTTTAAGGAAAAAAGTGAGAGGGAGCGGTAGATAGTGTATGAGAGAGCGAGAGAAGTAGGTTGAGAGAGAGTGGTAGATAAGAAGCTGGAGAGAGGGATGGAGTGAGTGTGTGGGGGAAGGGGAAATTATGAAAATCATTTATTTGACTAAAATATTCTAAAGTTTCCAATTAACCTCGCTGATCACTTGTTTGAAATTCAGGAATTAACTGGGTGGATGACAAGGGAGAAAGTGAGAGAGAAATGGAGAGAGAGATTTGGAGAAAGAGATAGAGTCGTGACAGGGGAGTGATGATGATAGAGGAGAA
>JAZBGX010002805.1:0-11482 GCA_037414775.1 Zonitis immaculata | reverse complement strand
AACTTGGTTATAACGTAGATTTTCTTACGGTCCCGACGAATACGTTATAACCGAGTTCGACTGTATATTTAAAAAAATAATCGGAATAATTACTTTGTGGAGTTATTTATTATAATTTTTTCGTTTGATTTTTAGCCATTTAGTCAGCCACTAATAGAACAATTAATTAATTTGCTTTCTTTAATTATTGTTAAATCTAAGAAATTGATTTCAATTTTATACTCTATTTTTGCTGTAAATGGTTAATCAGTCAATTAATTATTCAATTAATTAACTGGATTGTATTCGTTTTAGTTGGAGTTAATTTTAGTTTCATTATAAAGCCAGGACCTATGTACAGGTAACCTCAATAGGCGGCAATATCAGTGACGGTATTGTATGTTTACTGGTATAAAGAAATAAATAAATAAAATCTAATTGATATATCAAACAATAGATATCATAAAAATAATAATAATACTTATCAATTTTGGCATCAAATAAACCGTCAACTTATTAAAAAAATAACATAATTTTTAAACGGATTTATTTAATTATTCCATTATTTAATTATTGAATAATAAGTAAATATCATTTGACTAAGTATATTGTCTTTTCGAATAAAATAAATTTAAAATAATGGCATACAACTGCCAATTAGAAAAAAAAAACAGGAACAGAAGCTAGTAAATAAGAAAAAGGAGAGAGAAAAAAGTAATATTTCAAATTGTTACAAATTGATGAAAATAAACAGAAATAATTGATGTATTTTTATACGACGTTACGACCCTCTTACGAGTCACTATAGCAGGCTAATATTTTCGTGACTCGGGATAATTTCCATTAAAATATTTCCAAACCCTTCGTCAGAATGTTTTTTCTAATTTCATCGTACTCTACGATAATTGATTTTTATAAATGAAAGATTTTAATTCTTTTATTTTCACAAGGTATGGCTATGATTATTCGAAATATAGGTATGTGTTCAGTCAGCATTTACTATTGACACCATATTGAATTCCAATTTTTAAGAATGAATTTCACGAAAACCCTTCGTCAGATCTTTCTCAAAATTTTATTTTATACTTATGCGATGAAGATTAATAACATATTAAAAATTCAGATTTTTATCTTTACATTGCCTCAATGTCCGAACAACCGTAAACTGCGTTTTGCATGGAAAAGTATTTCACTTTTCATGGGAAATTGTAAATAAAAATCATCTCATTTAAATTTTTCTATTCCAATTAATTAATAAATATCTTTTAACGATTAATAATATTTGTTTAAGTCATTTATGTTTTGGAAAATTACTAAATCGTAATAATGGCCCCAAAATGGTGGAAGTATTGGAAACGTTTCATTTTGATTTATATACATTTATCAAAAATTGTTTAATTGTTAGATTAAATTTATTCAATTACGTAAATAAAAATTGTTGGGTTGGGGTGGGCTGTTTACAGGCTACATCGCCAGAGGCTTATTTCCTGGTCTGTAACTCTGGTTCTAGTGGAGGAAATAAAAAACGCACTTGAGGATTCAGAGTGCGATACCCATCCAACATTTTGGCGGTGAAATGGTCTCTCTAGCTTTCCGGAAAATGTGAAAAATTGATATTATTTATAAGACATCAATTCAATTTTTCATGATTATGTATCTGAAAATAAAAAATTAGGTCTGCTCAAAAAAAATTTAATTTTCAATTTCCAAAAGTTACCTAGTTGGGGAAAGTGAATGAACGTAAGTTGTAGTAATTATAGTAGAAAAATGACCTTGACCCTGAACAATATCAGCGCAGAAGTGAAAGAATTACTTTAAATGTTTATTTAACATAAAAAGAAATACATAATCGAGTATTGTTTAGATTAGGATTCGATTTCTTATTGATTAAAAAAAAACATACACAATGCAATTGATCTTGTTTGTAATTGAAGAAAACCCACATTTTTCATTGCATCTAAATCAAATACGTTCAAATTATGATAAAGATTAATTAAAAATTAATCATAATAATGTTCTGTCTTTATTCCAATAATGTTAATGTAACATAAAAAAACAATTGTAGAATATTGTTTCATTTAATTTTTGTGTTTCGTTGTGGTGCCGCATATAGTTGAAATAATAAGACAACAATGTTTTTTTTTGAAAACCAAGTTTTCTTTTCGTAAATTGTGTTGGAAAATGTGGAACAACTTGAGCTGTAGTAATTATAAAAAAAATTAGGTTTTCTCCAATTTCAAGAGATTCCATTGCAAAAGTATTTTCTCAATTTCAATAAGAAATCGAATCCTAATCTAAACAATACTCGCAAACATTGTTTTTTTTTATGACGGATTATTTCCCAGCTGTGCTGATATCATTCTGGGTCAAGGTTATTTTTTTACTATAATTACTACAACTTACGTTCCTTCATTTTTCGCAATTACGTGCTTTTTGGAAATTAATTTTTTTTTTTGAGCGGACCTTTTTTTTATTTCCACTGCATTTGGGAACGTATCCAGATACATTATCATGGAATATTGAATTGATGTCTTATAAATAATATTAATTTTCCACATTTCCCGAAAAGCTAGAGAAACCGTTTTGGCGCCAAAATGTTGGCTAAGTATCACACTTTGAATCCCCAAGTGCGTTTTTAATTTCCTCGACTAAAACCAAAGTTACAGAGGTTATCTGGAAAAGAAAGCCTCTGGTGGATCAACCTGTATATATATATATAACTAATTCTTAAAAAGATGCTCTTGTTTTCAATTAAAAAGCCCACAAAAATGGATTGTCTTCCATAGTGAGAAAAATTGTATTTTTATCTCTCATTCTTGTGAAATTCAAACAGCTGTTATACCTTTGAGAAAATACACATTTTCTTTTCATAACTCCTCCTTTCGAATCTTTTCCGTATTTTTTCATTTTACATATATTATTATTATTATTCTTATGGCTTATTTTTTGTTTCCAATTGAATAAATCGTTTAGAACAAGTTCGCTAAATTATTCAAAATCAATTGTCTATAAATATTTAAATCGGATAGTATTTTCACGATTCGATGAAATTTGTGACGACAAAGTAGATTGTGCCATTGAGATGACGAGCATTTATTTTTATGTATTCAAATAGAGCATCAGCCGGAACTTATTTGACAAAAGGTCGTCCCATTATATTATTCCACTTGTTCAATACTCTACCTCAACATAGCAATATAATTTAAGGGGTTAGTTATGTTTGTGAGTTTGTCAGATATGGCTTACTCAAATTTATATACATATAAATATAATATACAGTGTACGTCAAAAGTATGTAAACACCTAAATATCTAACAAAATACGATTTTTTTTAAAAAAAAAACACTCGAACCAAATCAAAAAGAATTTTAAATTTTCCATCTTTTGGTACAGTTTAATTTTAAATACAGTGGTGTACCTTGAAGAGCCAAAAGTAGGTACATTTTTTTTTAAATGGCAACCCCTACTTTTTATATTCAATATAATGAAAGGGGGCATTTTTTTAAATACAGAACAATAAAAATTTTGAGACCATCCTTAAACAAACTTTCAAGAAAAATGCGGACAAACTTGTGTGAAGATTGACCTTCTGTAAAAAATGATTAGGTTTTTTTCGGAATAGACAATACAAATCATATATCGTTTAAAAGCTCATTGAAAATACTACTCAATGTCATAAAAAAAATTAGGTCGTTGCATTGGAAAAAAATGTGCTATTCATGGTTTTGCGTTTAGACGCACCCTGTATACGGTAACTTGAAATAGTCAATTATTAAAGAGTTAAATTAAAATTCAGGACATAGTAAAGTCGTGATGGTTTCCAAAAATAAGGCTTTTTCACTCTTCTTTCAACCATAAAACATGAACTATCTATATATCACCCCATCAAGTCCAAAATAACTTAATTAGAATTAGAAGAGCTCTCTAACGATGAAAAAATATATGGTGGTTTGTATTAAAAAAAAAACATAAGTTTGGGTCGCCACCTTGTATAGTGACCTCTTAAAACAAATGAAAATAATTTTAAATTGTGCAGATTGTTCGTGGCAACAGTAGAGTGAAAATTGGAAGTCGACATCTGGAATAGTAATTGAGATACGGAATTTCCTCGGATAACTGGGACACGTTGTATATATACATATATGTATTAGGATGTCCGTTATTTCCCAAGTTGTTTTTTTTTACGAACGCCCCCAAAATTTTTATTTTATTCTTCAAAAAAGAGTATTGAACCAAAATTAACCTTCAATTTTCATGTTAACCTTTGCCTAAATCATGATACATCTCTTATTTGAATAACATGGAATTTTCACATTTTTTGCATAAAATTTTTTCTCTTTTTTTGTTCCACAGAAAAAAAAATGTAATGCAAAAAGTGTTATTTAAAAGGGAAATGTATCATCATTTAGGCAAAGGTTGATGGTCTTTAGAAGACCGAAACTTGTTTCGAATTTATTAAAAAAATGAAACTTAATTAACTATATTATTTAATAACATAATTAATATTTTCATTTTAAGTTTTATGAAGATGGATAATTTGAATGAAAATTAAAGGCTAATTTTGGTTCATAACTCTTTTTTGAAGCAGAAACTAAAAATTAAGGGGGCGTTTGCTCAAAAACAAAAACAACTTGGGAAATAACGGAAACCCTAATATTATACCTATATATTTAGAGTGCTTCATTTGGAATGTTTTTTTTAGCCGACACATGAAAATCTATTTCCTAACATCAAAAAAACAATTCCCTCAAAATTTAAGCTCTTAATTTTAATTTTAAAAACTGCCTTTCTATAGTTGATTTTTTTCCACTTGAATAGCATGTAAATAATTGAGTTTTTTAAAAATAATTGTTATAGCTCAGTTCGGTCTTATGATTTTTCATTACGATTGGTCGCAATCTGTAGTGCTTTGAAGACTCTTTAAAAGTGTCCCTTATAATGTATCTGTAACTTCAATCGCTTCATCGTTGTCAACCTAAAAAGCCAATTTACACGAAAATCGACATATTTTCTTTGTTATCAGCGTTACAAATGAAATTACGATTAGAAAGGTAATAAACAATTTGTAGGAAATCAAATTTCCTACAAGAAATGTCTCATTCTCATTACTCATTACTGAGTCATTATATATTTTGCTAAAGTGCGTGATTCACAAGATATATTTTATACACTTGGACTTTCGAGGCCGAAATTGACGAGACAGTTCAAGTTAGAGAATAATTTTAAAATGGACACTCTTAAAGAGTCTCTCAAACACTATAGACGGCGTCCAATTGCAATGAAAAATCATAAAACCGACAATTTCTTGAAAAAAACTAAATGATTTACATGTTATTCAAATGGAAAAAATTCAACGATAGAAAGGAAGTTCGGTAATTGTTTTTTTGATGCCAGGAAGCAGATTTTCATGTGTCCGCCGGAAAAAAAAATTCATTTCAAACGAAGCATCCTAATATATGTAGAGCCTGTACTATAAAGAACGCCCCAAGGCATAACTCCGTTACTTATAAAAATATGGCAATAGTTCTCGAAACAAAGTTAAACTGTTAATAGAGAAGTTCAAGGGACGTTATTACGACAAATCAAAGAAACAACATCGTAAAAACTAATTTTTCGGGTAATTTTTTAATTTAAAAAAATAGTACATTAAAAAACAAGTTTCAAAAAATGACAATTCCTGCACGAGACCAAGTTTAAAAAACGAGCGCGCAACGCGAGTTTTTCAATGGTCGAGTGCAGGAATTGTCTTTTGAAACGAGTTTTTTATACTACTTTTTCCTATTTTGCACCCTTTTTTGATAAAAATTGGCCCTTTGAAATTAAAAGGAGTGCTTTAATATTCATTAAAGCACTCCTTTTTCATTAAAGCACTCTTTTTGTTACTTTTTTTATTTTTTTTATTTTTTTCTATTTCAACCAGATCAACAGCTGTTGCTGTTATACAATGGTTTAATAAGATCATGACAATATCAGCAAATTACAATATTTAGGAATTAATTACAATTTATATTATTTCTCCCAGGATGTCTTGGGGCATTTTTCTTATAAGTCTTCTGTGAATATTTCTCTCACCGAGTTTATGGGTAGAAGGACCTTCTGCTATGTGAATATTATCGAAGAACTTTTGAGAAATTTTAGTTATATGATCATTAATTTTTGTTTGTGCCAATTCATAATGAATTTGAAATGATTGCATCTTCTTTATATTTGACTTTGCGCTGTTATACCAAACAGGACATGCATATGTTAGTAGAGGTCTTAGTAATGAGTTATATAACATGATAGCACATTTCAGTTTTATTGTTGACTTACGATTTATCAATGGATATAGCTGTTGTAGTCTATTGTAACTTTGATTCAATTTATGATTTATATGATAACTCCATGTTAATCTGGTATCTAGATACACTCCAAGATATTTGACCGCCCTGTCTGTTAGGGTCCATTCTATGTTTTGTTCATCAATTATAATTTCGCAATTTTGTTTAATTCTTCGGAGAGCAAAGATTTTAGCCTCGCATTTGCTAGCATTAATTGTAATGCACCATTGTTGAAAATAACGTTTTAGATAATTAAAATTATTCTGAGGTTATGCTGTAGCTTGTATTTGATCTTCATCTTGTGCGATTATTACTGTATCATCTGCATACATGGCCAAATCGGCTGTTCTGAGAGTTGGGATATCTGATAAATAGATGCTAAATAAAATTGGCCCGAGGATGCTTCCTTGCGGTACTCCGGAGTGTATGGTAGTGATTTTACTTGCTGCGTTGTTAAATCTTACTATGAAGTTACGTTCTTCTGAAAATGAATAAATTATAGTCGTTAAATAGCTTGGTAATTTCAATTTGTGTATTTTAAACTTTAGTCCCTCTAACCAGACTTTATCAAATGCTTGAGCTATATCAATGAATGGTGCTGCCGTGTATTTTTTGGCTTCAAATCCTTGTTCTATAATTTCTGAAATTCTTTGCAATTGATGTACCGTCGAGTGTAGTTTGCGAAATCCGTATTGAACTGAAGGAATTACATTTCTCTCTTCTAATTCTACCATCAGTTTTATATAAATTATTTTCTCGAAAACTTTGGAGATCGTTGGTAATAAGTAATAAGCTTATTGGTCTATAGCTTTTCATTTCGTTCTTAGGTTTGCCCGGTTTGTGAAATACTATTATAATTGCATGTTTCCATGTCTTAGGAAAACTTAGGTTTTTAGGCATGTGTTAAATATATTAGTAATTGTTTTGATTGTTGTTGAGCCGAGGTTTTTAAGTATTTCGTTTGTGATGAGATCATGGTCTGGTGCTTTCTTTGGGTTTTTATTATTTCTTCAACTTCAGTATAATTGATTGGCTGTACATTTGCGGTATTTGGTAGATGTGATTCTATAAATTGTTGGACGCTGTTTGTAAAGTGTCTATTATTTTCTAATATGTTTGGTGTGAAGGTATTTTTCAAATGTCGAGCAAATGCATGTGCTTTATCTTCATCAGTAGTATATGTGTTTGTATTTTCAGTTATATTAGATATAGTTTCTGGCTGTCTCAGAATTCTTCTGGTTGTTCGCCACATGCCAGGATCGTTTGGTTCAAGTTGCTCAATGTGTTTGGCAAATGAATTGTGATAAAAGTTATCCATTTCTCGTTTAATTTGATGTGTTAGCCGATTAAGAGTTGTTTTGGTTTGTGCGTTTCTGTTTCTTTACCATTCTCTTCTAATTGCTGATTTTTGTTTTATAAGTTGCAATATGTACAAAGGGGGTGTTCGATAATCAGGAATTCTGAGTTTATTTTTTTTTGTTACTGCTAGTTCTATGCTTCTTTTTATTTCGTTGATGAGACTGTCGATGGCTGTATCTATTTGATTGCGATTTTGGAGATTGTGATTTGATTGATGATTTTTCTCAATTAACTCTTTGAATAACTTCCAATTGACTTTTCCATCAACCAGTCTAGATGGACGTGCTTTTGGTATTGACGCTGTGACAAATGTTACAACCACTGGCAAGTGATCAGAATCTATTTCGGGTACTACAATCTGGTATAAAGGTTCAGTAAAATTTTTCATTATTATTATATCTAGAGTGTCTGGTTGATGATCTGAACGATATGGGTGGTACTGGTGGTATGGGTGCACTGATCTGTAAATTATTGTTTTCGCAAATGCTATTCAACTTATTTCCATTTGGATTGCTTGCTCGACATCCCCAGTATGCATGTTTACAGTTATAATCACCGATGGCTAGGGTCGCGTTGCTGTTGTTGAATAATTTGCAAATATCTTCTTCTATTAGTGGTTTATTCGGTTGTTTGTATAAGGCGACGATGGTTAAAAGTTCATGGTTTTAAAGCTCTATCACAATAGCGGTGCTCTCAAGGTTTATTGTCTCTATCGGTTTAGCAGAGGAATGAGATATGTTTTTTTTAATTAATATGGCAACTCCACCAGAGGCGTAGTTTGCTGATCTGTCTTGCCTGTGTGAGTGATATCCTGGTATTCTGAATATTTCGTTGAGTAATAAGTGTGTTTCTGTGATACATGCAATATCTATTTGATATCTTGCTAAAAATGATATGAGTATTGTTCTTTTTTGTTTAATTCCATTGCGTTCCAGTTAAGGATTTTTGTGTTTTGGATTATTGTTTTTTGATTATGGGACATTAAGAAATTCAGGAATAACGTTATTGAATATATATGTTTTAATTTGTGGTAGGAATTTTTTGAAGAGATCTTTTATTATATTTATAATGTTATCTATGAAATTACTGCCCTGATGAATATTATTTGTTGCGTTATTGTTTCGTGTTGCTTGTGCATACGAACGATTATCTATATTACTGAGTTTTGTGAATTGCTTTTGTTGTGGTTCTGACATTCTTAGTTGTGGTTTGATTCTTTCTTGCATTTTTTTGTAGAATGAGCATCCCCTGTAGTTAGCGGGGTGATGTTCACTACAGTTAACACATGTCGGCTCTATGTGCGCTTCCTTTGTACAATCTTTATACCAATGTGAACTTAAGCATTTAACGCATCGTGGTTCTAGGTTGCAATAATTCTTAGTGTGCCCGAATTGCTGACACCGGTGACATTGCGGTGGTTCTTTTGGCCTGCTTCTGGCTTCAACACTCACTATCGAGTTTAGTAGCTTAGTGTGTTCAAATATTTCTTTTCCTTTTTCGTTGTTAGTCAGGCTTATTGTGCAGAGGGGAATGGGTTGTTTGTTGTAATTAAGTAATCTTGTGACTGAGATAATCGGATATTCTTCTTTCGATAGTACTTTTTTGATTTCTTCATCTGATAATGATAGTGAAACATTTCTCAGTACAACTTGTAGTGGTTTATCGTTTGGATTTTGGAATGTGTGATAAGGCATGTTATTATCAGTATAAAATTTTGTTAATTTTCGAAAATCTTCTATGTTTGAAACCTTTACTCGCAGATATTTATTGCTAGATAGTGTTGTGTAGTTTTTGTCAATTACTTGTTTATCTATGTTATTGATGATTTCTTTATAATTTATTGTGTTATTGAGGTATATTGGTGGTATTTTAATTTTTTTTGATTGGGAGGAGATATCATTGGTCGGTTGAGAATTCTCGCCCGCACCCTGGTTTCTATCATTTAATACTTTTTCCAAATGTTTTGGTAAGTAATATTTATTTTGATTTAAATTGATATCGTAATTCCAAGCGTACCTTTTTTGGGTTTCATTCAATGCCGATGATAACGGATTGGCCTTTCGTTTGTTACCATTATTGTCTTTAAGGTCCATTTTGACGCTTATTTGAGATCAAGCGTCCAACCTTACACGCCTTGGTAGATTATTAACGGTTGTAGTATGATAAACGTACTTTTTGCTTTACAACCGCTCAGCTTCGCTTCTAAACGTATACTTTTTGTTACCTTAACAACACTATTATTCACGCAAAATAGAAAAAAATAATTTTCAAACTCCAGTGACGTCATTACATCGGTTGATGTATCAGAATATTTTCCAAATAATTCATTCTTTCACTTACATATGAATTTGTAGTGATAAAAAAAAAATTCGTCTTCTCGATTATCGTCAATTTATTGAGCAATTACATCAACTGTAGTGTTTTAAATGGAACATCTACATATTCTATTATTTTCGGATACTTCGTTATATTCTCTTCAAAAAACCTTGAAAGTATCACATGCCTAAAATCAAAATTAATTGAGACGTTTGTCAATCAATTATGAGCAATATCAATGATAAATTGGGTTTAGTCGGTTGCTAGATTTACATAAAAAGAATAACATTTTCTGTTCTCTTTAAATTCCACTTTGATTTCATTTAATTAATCAACTATTGGTTTTAGGCATATAATAGAGCTTTTTTGAAGAGAATATAACGAGGTATCCGAAAATAATAAGTTAAAAAACTAAAGTTGAAGTCATTTCCAGTGAAACCGGAAGTAGCACTGATTGAGCATATACCTTAGAAAATAGATGATGATCAAAAATTCAACTTTGTTTTAAGAAGTATTCCCATATCTTTAGAAATAACGGAGTAACGACTTGGAGCGTTTTTTATAATACAGCCTGAATATACTTATTTATTACTTATATATACATCATGGACCATAAGTAATAGTACACACAGCAAGAGTGGATTTCTCATACCACGACAATAAGATTCAGCTAAATGTATCTTATACCAAAAATTGATTCTAAATTTTAAAAAAAATCTTGATTTTTTCGTATAACTACTGAGCGAATTACAATACAGGCACAAGATTTGGTATGTGGGTGTTTTTTGACTCAAGCAACTCAAATTCATTGATACATTTCAAGTACCTAATGGAGGGTGCCACCTACGCCACTTTGTGTGACTCTGAATCATCATAACTTGTTTGTGCCCCACTGTATATTTATTTTTAACTCATTATATTTTTTACGTAAAAAAACCTTTACTTGTTGAATGTTGCTATGTGCTACAATCTCGGAGATATCTGCATTCAAAGACTTCAGCTCCTTCCTTTTAAACTATGTAAGTGTACATAGGTACTATACAGCGTGTGTCTCGAAGATGGAACCCCATCTGTTTAAGGCAAACTATATGGAATTGAGATTTGAAAATCTGTATGTATACGTTTCTCATTATGATGTATCCAGCACTCCCGGTTATACCGGAAATAGCCAACAACTTTGTTATTTTAAATAGAAAACCCTATATTTTTTTACATTTTTGAGTTCTATGGTAACATTTAATGGTACTTCATGCACCATACTATCTACCTAAGTTCGTTGGTTCTCGAATTACAGTCAATTCTTTGGATTTTTTGACGATTTCAGATCATCTCGTTATTAGAGATATTGTTAAATACAAAGCTGATAATAGATATCGGTTAAAGACAATGTCTCAACAGTGGATGGCTCTATCCATTCTTGAAATCAGATTAAAAAAATATTATACAGGGCGGTCACAAATTAATATTGAATATATCAAATGTAAAAGTGGCTTAACTCATGTTTTTCA
>JAZBGX010002804.1:0-11488 GCA_037414775.1 Zonitis immaculata | reverse complement strand
AATATATAAACGTGTTCGGAAAACTTACATTTTCCAGTTTCATTAATTTCTCTTTATCGACAAGAATTTATCGAAGAATTTTTGAGTGAAATTTTGTTTAAACAAACTTATACGATTTCTTGATACAACTTGTAATTATTTGTGAGCAAATTTCGATTGATAAGGTCTCGATTATTTGAATTTCGTTCAAACGAAGCTCAACTTTTGAATAGTTATTTAGCAACGTGCAAATGGTACTGAGCATAAATAAACAAAATACTTGCCAAGAGTCTGAGCCACTGAAGAAATAAATTTCAAAACTACAAGAGTAACTGAAAAACAAAGAATGCAGAATTCCAGTGAATTGCCAAAACAGAAATCGAGAAAATAATCAACCATTTCCCATAATCTGAGCCGTAAACTTGAGAAAAACCCACAAACAATGAAATCGATGAATAACAATTGTTGGAGCTTTTGAAGATCTTGAAATAACGTACAGTTGGAGTGCTTAGATAATTATATTTTACACTCGACTTCCGAATTATCCGCAATAAAGCTCACCGGATTTTTTCCTTATGGTCAGAAATTTGCACAAAAAAATCGAAAGAAAAAATTTATTGATCGTAAATATTTCCTTACAACACATTAAAAACCCAAATGTTACATCTTTCAACTCCTTTTTTTTATGATTTCCTATAGAAAAACCGTTATTGTATAAACAAACATATTGTCTGTATTTTATGGATTAAATTATATTTTATATATCGACAAAAAACATTTCCAGCTTGTAATCAAGTACAATATGGTGTGCATGCTGTTTTTGGTCCATCCGATCCATTACTAGGCTCCCATATACATTCAATTTGTGATGCACTTGATATACCGCATTTAGAAGCCCGTTTAGATTTAGATATGGATATTAGAGAATTTTCAATTAACTTATATCCAGCTCAACACCTGCTCAATGCAGCTTTTCAAGATATTATGATTTATTTGAATTGGACAAAAGTCGCTATTATCTACGAAGAAGATTATGGTATTATTACAATAATTGTAATAAAGTTACCATAATTTAATTGTAATCTTTTGTTTTGTTTAGGTTTAATAAAATTACGTGAATTGGTCCGTTCACCGCATAATAGAGATTTAGAAATACATCTACGACAAGCCGATCCGGAATCGTATCGGGCTGTACTAAAAGAAATCAAAAGTAAAGAGATACAGAACATTGTCATCGATACGAAACCTACTAACATGCAATACATGCTTAAAGGGGTAGGTTGAGATTTTATTGGAAATCGGTGTGGAAATGTATCCCCCCAATCCACTTACTATCCCTCTTTATTTGTTGTTCTCTCTATAGCTTGTAACTTTCGAGTAATCTTCGCGAATCTTCTATTTGTTACTCACAATGTTGAATTTTATTTTTATAGATTCTTCAATTACAAATGAACGACTACAAATATCATTATTTATTTACAACATTCGATATTGAAACGTTCGATTTAGAAGACTTCAAATATAATTTCGTTAATATGACTGCATTTCGTATTGTCGATACCAGCGATTTACGAATACAAGAAGTGCTCCGTGATATGGTTAAATTTTCGTCAGGCGGTCTAAATAGTGGCCATTTCAATTCTAGCCATATCCAGGTCTGTATTATAACAACAACAAAAAATTCATCATGTTTTCGTCCATATATATAAATATATATTTGTGAGAAACTGGAAAGTTTATTTGGCACAAATCCAATTTTTTTTATTTTTTATAAATAATGATGACACATCTTCAGATCAGTAAATTCTTTGGAAACATAAATACTTGTAACAATATTCCAGTAAAGATTGATAATAAAAACTGGCAACAGACTTTAGATTAGTTTTTCGAAAATAAACTACAATATAACTTTATCAGAACACGGAAATCGACTGATCTCAATTACTATAAGTCTCCTAGAGTCTACGACAAAAAAAAAAAAACAAAAAACAAATGAGACAGTTCTATATAGGATATAGAAACGAAAAACTCGCATACATCTACTAAAAATGTTATGTTCGTTTTGTTATAATATTTACAGGCGGAAGCAGCATTGATATATGATTCTGTTTTCGTTTTCGCTATTGGCTTACAAACTTTGGAACAATCGCACACTCTTAAACTATCAAATATGTCCTGCGATAAGGAGCAACCCTGGGATGGTGGGCTTAGCCTCATCAATTACATCAATGCGGTGAGTCTCTTAACATTAAACTATAATTATCATCGCTATCTAAATTTATATACTTATTATAAGCGAAACTATGTTTACCATCGATTCTTCTTTCAAGTAGAGTAACGAATAATGCGAAACGTGTCTATTAAATGTTGACTTAAAATATTTTAAAGTCATCAAAGCGTAATATCACGTAGAAATTTGAATAAAATACAACTAATGTTCATGTCATTAATGGTTTAATAAATAAAGCGACGTTATAAAATTATAATTTCTAGTTGACAATTATAATTGTTCAAATATTTTATATTTTAAACATAAACACGTTTCGAAATGGAATCATTAAACATGACAACTATTAAAATTGAAACATATTACGGAAACAAGTTGTCGTCGATTTAAGCTTAATTACCAAACATTTGTAGATCTTGAAGGAGAATCATTAATTATCGTTATTCTCGAACAAGAAATAAACTCAGTTTTGATAGTTCATTCAATTAGTTATAAAATCTACTACTAGTACACTATATATGTGTTATCCAACGGTGGAACTATGAGTGTTGATTCAAAAGTTATTGTTAATTGCATATTTCTAGTGGTCATAAAAATATTAAAAAATCGGTAGCATTACTAGTACGAGCAATTAGAGAGTTAACACGAAAATGGAGAAAAATGAATGCAGAGCCCGCAGTCATCAAGAACGTACACGCAGACTTGGTGGAAACTTTGGGAGACTGTGTTAAACAAGATATCCATAGAAGTCGAACATCGCTAAGAACAACCATCCACGACCCCGACTAACGAAAAATCGAAGATCTAGTTTTAGTCCAACAAATAGTAACTATCAAACATCTAGCTGAGGTTACAGCGATCTTCAGCGACGAATTACGTATGGAAAAGCTGTCCACAGATTGGATACCCAGCATGTTAATGATCGAGCAACGAGTCGGCATTTCAAGAGCAAATCTTGAATATTTTCAGACTAATGTAGACAGATTTGTGACTTGATTTTACGACTAAACCGCAAAGGATGATTTGGAAACGATCGCCCTCAGCGACAACGAACCAATTCAGACCGGTGGCCGGTTCTTTTTTTTTGGCTCCAAAATTCACCACCCACCAAATCTGTCTCCGCCAAGCCTTCTTCGATTTCCAGGATTAGAGAATACAATAAAGTAAAAACGTTTCGAAGATGTTGAGGCGATACGAACGAATATAACCGAGATTGTGGAAGCCATTGCGTAGTAGAGGAGTTCTCCAATCCGTTTAAGCAAAATTTATATAGAGCAATAATGTTCTTCTGAACTCTTCTTTTCTCTGGTAAAACAAAACTGTCCCGGATTTTTTTTTTAAGAACTGTAGTGTAATAAATCATGTTCTATATTGAATATTTTTTTAAAGCTCATAATTAAAGCAAACGACAAACAATACCGACAGCGTGTTACTATAAATTCGTAATTTTATAAATCTATTTATTTGGAATGAAAATACCACAACAATTGTACGTTTATATTAGCGAGATGTATTCATTCAAAGCTCAAATGTACCTCTAGGGCTTTATTTTTTAATATTCAAAAAATATGAATTTTTCAAACACTTTCCATTGTCCGCTTAATTGACAATTATTCTCTAGCGTAAAATTGTTGATTCATATGTTTATCCAGGTGGAGTTTAAAGGTTTAAGTGGACCGATTGAATTTAAAGAAGGTCGCCGTTTACAATTCAAACTGGATTTATTAAAATTAAAACAGCATGCTCTAGTAAAAGTTGGTGAATGGCGACCACGTGATGGTGTCAATATAACAGACAAAGCTGCATTTTTCGATCCTGGCACAATGAATGTTACACTAGTTGTAACAACGATACTTGTAAGTTTGAAAACTTATACATTCATATTGTTTATAGAATTATTAGGAGAATAAAAATTCTATGCATGGATAAATTTGTAACACAATTAAAGTGTAATTCTAAAGGATTTCTCAATCTTGATCTCAATCTTTTATTCTTGGATAATTATATTTTTAGCCAATTTTTTCGAGTTACAAATAAAGAAACTTCTGAAAAATTGAGTCAACTTTTCGAATTCACCTCTGCATTTTATTTATACATTCATTCTATTGTAAGAAGTTACTTATTTAATTTGTCCTGAATAATGTCCCCTAGTTTGCTTTTCTTCTTAATTTCGTATTTGTCTTTCAATTTATTCATCCTACCAATTATCCTTTAATTTACAGTCTATTAGACAAGTTTTCAAGTCATCTAATTTTCAATTTACAATTTTTGTCTCCTATATTTGTTCGTTCGTCTATATATGTATCCGTTCCATTTTCTTTCTATCAATTTCTTTAAAAATTTATCCTTTACAGTTGACTCTTCATTCAACTCAAATGACCGAAAATACGACTCAAAAATTGCTTCTGAAATAGCAACCTGATGAGTAATTAATTATTGAATCAATAAATTTGGTAGAAATCTCGTTTTTTTTTTTAATGATGATAAAAGATCAAGATTGAGATTATTGAGTTGGAATTTCACCCAGAATATTCTATATACGAGGTATAGCTATTAAGTAACGAAATTGACGCTATAAAACATTTTATTTTCATTCAATATACATCCTTCCCCTATCCCTACAACATTCCATACGTATCTCCTATTTTTCGAAAAAGTCTTCTTTTATCAGCTTTACCAAGACGCGTGGCGCTTTCTCTTCCATAACTTTAGCGACTGAAATGCAGATTTATTCATTCGAGACAGATAGAAGCCTCACGGCACAAGAGCCGGCGAATAAGGCTGCCGATCTATTACTGGGATACTGTAATTGGGTGAGAATTACTTGACAGCAAATGCGGAACCCATCACTTGTCCTTCCACAATTCAGATTCTTTCAGCAAAAACAAAGGCAACAACTGTACAGATCTGTACACAACGCACTGCATACACAATAGAAGACCACACGATGAACAACTTGCGGTCGCTGGCGTTTGGCGCAAGTGTACGTTATGTAATAGCCACACCCCGTATAAAAGAAGTGATCAAATGAGAACATTTTGCCTATATCGTACATATCAAATTCTATACAGCAATTTATTATTGATGATGTAGCTGCATGTGCATGTGCATGATATAAATTTTCTATCTATATATTCAGGAAATGCCGTACGTTATGATGCATATGGGTAAAAATTATACAGGCAATAGTCGATTTTATGGTTTTTGTGTTGATGTATTAGAAAGTATATCGAAAGAAGTTGGATTTGACTATTTAATCGATTTAGTTCCGGATCGTAAATATGGAGCACGCGATCCAATCACTGGCAATTGGAATGGCATGGTATATCAATTGATGCAGCATGTATGTTGAAAGAAAAAAAATGCTTCTTATATGTATTTATCTGCTTGATAGAATATTAGTTTCATATGGTAGCATTATTATTGTAAAATCTCTCTATTTTGTCGTTATTATTAGGAACAACCTTATGTAATGTTAAAATCGCAAAATAATCTAATTGGTAATGAACGCTATGAAGGCTTCTGTATTGATTTATTAAAAGAAATCGCTTCAATGGTAGGCTTTGAATATCACATAGAACTTGTACCGGATAGTAAATATGGTGTAATAGATTTGGTGACAGGGGAATGGAATGGAATTGTCCGACAACTTATGGATAAGGTATTAATATTAAATTTTTCCAAATATCCCGCTAATTCACCCGAATATTAAGCTTACTTAATCGAGAAACTTTACATATATATATATATGTATATATAGGTATATAGAGAAGTAATTTACACATCGACTTAGTTCCGTATTCGAAACGACTTAATTTCCGGTCTAAGTAAACTTCAATTTATCGAAAATTTGTGATAATCATTAAAATTCCTCAATTTTTTTTTAAATTATTATTATCGAGTAGATTAATATTAAATTATTTTATTGGAAATAGAAAGCGGACTTGGCTGTTGGATCAATGACAATAAATTATGCTAGAGAGAGTGTAATCGACTTTACGAAGCCTTTCATGAACCTTGGAATTAGTATTTTGTTTAAGGTAAATATTTAAAAAAAATTATTATTAATAATTAATTACTAATTTTTGAATGAAACTTTTGGTAATTACCGTCAAGGTGCCCACTGATAAAGAGTCAACTTTTTTTTCGTTTTTCGAACCATTAAGGTTCAATATGTGGATATCTCTAGCTGGAGCTTTCTTTATGTCAAGTTTAACATTATTTACATTAGCTAGATTTACACCATACGAATGGACATATCCAGTACCAAATTATTATTCAGTTAATAATCTAACTATATCGAATAGTTTCTGGTTTATAACTGGTACAGTTTTACGACAAGCATCCGGTGTTAATCCACAGGTAGTTTTTCAATGTCGCCTAATTCAAAACTAGGTCGAGTTGGTGGAAAAACAAAACAAACAAAAATCTCAACACCAATCAAATTTTTTATTATAAAAATATTGTTTCATTATAACAATTGATAAAATTCGATCAAATACAATTGGTTAATTATATTATTTTAAAGGTACCAACAAGTCAACAAACACGATTATTCTCATTTATGAATCCATTGGCAATGGATATTTGGCTTTATGTATTATCAGCTTATATATTAGTTTCATTAACAATGTTTATAGTAGCCAGATTTTCACCATATGAATGGCATAATCCGCATCCTTGCGATATGGAAAATGAATTAGTTGAAAATCAATTTTCAATTGCCAACTCGTTCTGGTTTACTATAGGAACTTTGATGCAACAAGGATCCGATCTAAATCCGAAGGTACCATGTTGGATAATTCAAATATAATAAGTATAATGAATAATAATAATTGAAGCACTCATATTTTTCGTAAACTTTACTTATGATAGTTACATTTTTAGTACAGTTAAACTATTAGATAACAATAAGATTTTTCAATTGCAATGTTTCCTTATTAGCTCGGTTACGACAAAATTAACAAACTGTCATTAACAATAATAATATTTTTTATTTCATAACAAAGTTTTGTGTTACCAATCGGTGAAGTATTTGACTCCTCATCGACTGTGATTTTTAGTCAACTTTTTCCGCACATGTGCGATAAAGTGACTCATATCTCTCTAGCTGTATCTATGTCTTTATCACTCCACATTCCCGCTCTAGTGCGAGAATGCACTAATAGAATATCACTAAAAATTCCTTCTGTGATTCCGCTTTCTGTCGAATCGAACTTCAACCGTTGGTATTACATAAAATACTGTGCGATACGTATGTGCAAAGGTAGGTATCCTAACAGAGTTAAGTAACGGCTCTTGTCTAAGGTATAGGAACATTTTCAACAAGGCCTCGTATATACTCGATCTTATTCACCATGCGCCATAATCTGAGACTCGTCACATCACTTTAAGCCTGCCGAAATCCCCAACTTTGCCAAATGTATCGAAAGTTCTTTGTTCGAAAATATTGATTTGATGTTTAAGTACGTTATTATCAATCTTATCGATTTTTAAGTTGACTCCAATTTTTCATTATCACCATTATTTCAATTAGAACGGAATTTGAAAGTTATCAATATATCTTTTCAAAATGGGTCTCTCAAACTAATTATTAAACTATTGACAAAAATGTAGAAGCTATCTAGAAATTATGCAACAAAAACTTGAAAAGTCATTCAATTCTTCAAAATAATGGTACAACTTTATGTGACACTTTATTGAAAACTTTTTATTTAAAGAATAACTTCCTCCCTAATAGAGCGATTCTCTCTAAACTTTGCACATTTATTTAAAATAATAGGCTCTAGCAATAAAACAAAACAAAAGAAACGAAAAAACAAAAAACAAATTTCGTCAATATACTGGAATTTGAAACGACAAAATTCTTATTTGGAAAAATCTTCGAATTCAAATAAATTTTTATTGAAAAACCAACCGATTTGTTGTGCAACATGAATACATAGACAACAAAAAAGGGTTGTATATAAGGGTTGAAATTATGTGACAAGAATTGATTTAGTGTTTTTCAATCTAAATCAGCCTTAATTAGTTCTTAATTAATCAAAGTAACCTCAGTTGAATCGGTCCCGTTTGTCTCTCCACTGTCCTTACTAGCAAACAGCTCTCTCCTATCTATTCATCCTGCTATTAAGCGCGCCTCTAATGGGCTGTTTTAATTAATTAATAACAAATTTAGGGTGCAACAGAGATAAAAGATAACAATAAAAAATGTTTCGTCTCAGAATCTCACCTTTCTACCTTTTCCACTGTCGATTTCTTTTGAGACAAGCTGTATATAGTACAGCTTTATATTTCTAGAGTCGACTAACATATATAAAAATTCGGATTATTGAATTAAATTCTTAGATATTGCTTCAAAGCATTCAAGTTTTCGCGAAAACGGTAATAACTTTTATCATCAATTTGCAACAACTTATGTGTTATTATATAACAATGCTTCAGGGTTTTTGTGGCTTACCTTTATCAACGGAATGCTGTAGTATCAAAGCAATTGTGCAAAGTCGAATCTAGGGCAATTTTTTCTTTATCAACACAAAAAAATACGAGCCCTTCATATTAATTCCAAGAGATTTCCTTTTGCTAGTCAAAGAATATGGTTTTCTTTTTTATCTGGGAGAATATTGAATTTTAAGGAAATATTTAACATTATTTTTCCACAATTTGTAGACATCCTGTACGCTATAAAAATGTTGATAGATTATCGAGGAAAAGCAGTGAAACAACATTAAGGGGCTTATAACTCAGAAATTGGTAATTTAATTAGAAAAATCGATATAATAAAAATTATAGAGAATTTATAAATCTTTAACACCTTTAGAAAAATATATTTTTCACTCACATTTAAATTGTTATAACTCGTGGAACATTTTCTCGACTGGAATTAAATAAAATTCAATTCAACACCCAAAAGTCTTGATTAGTTTTGTGAGACAGTCAACAATTACAGCAATGCCTAATGAATTGCAATTGAAGAATCATTCATTTTCTGCAGAAAAAAGTAGTTTTGCTTGACTTTTTCTAGTACTTGCATGTTCAATAAGCACCATCATCTTTTAAAGCATGTTTCTATCAATTTTCATATCTATATAATAGATAATAAAATATGGCGTGCTTATTCAACATGGTACTTTTGCTAATTTGAAATTCTGCGACATTTTTATTGATGACGACTAAAATTTTCAGGCAACATCAACTCGTATTGTTGGTGGCATTTGGTGGTTTTTCACTTTAATTATGATCTCATCGTATACTGCAAATTTAGCAGCTTTCCTAACTGTCGAACGTATGATAACACCGATTGAAAATGCTGAAGATCTAGCTGGTCAAACTGATATCCTTTACGGGACACTTGATAGCGGTTCGACAATGACATTTTTCCGAGTAAATTCCACTACCCATACTATAAATATTATAATGATAATAATTATTATTCTTATAGGATTCGATGATTGAAACATATAAGAAAATGTGGCGTTTTATGGAGAATCGTAAACCATCGGTATTCGTATCGACATATGAAGAAGGTATCGAGCGTGTCTTAAACGGCAATTATGCATTCTTAATGGAATCAACAATGCTAGATTATATTGTTCAACGTGATTGTAATTTAACACAAATCGGTGGTTTATTAGATTCGAAAGGTTATGGTATAGCTACGCCAATGGGTAGTCCATGGCGTGATAAAATCTCTTTAGCAATATTAGAATTACAAGAAAAAGGCGAAATACAAATTTTATATGATAAATGGTGGAAGAATACAGGCGAAACATGTAGCCGTAACGATAATGGTAAAGAATCAAAAGCGAATTCATTGGGTGTTGATAATATTGGTGGTGTTTTTGTTGTATTACTTTGTGGTCTAGCATTAGCTGTTATTATAGCAATTTGTGAATTTTGTTATAATTCAAAACAGAATGCCATTTTAGAAAAAGCAAGTAGATTTAGATTAAAACATATAAATTTAGTTTTAATATTGATTATTGATAATAGAGATCGGTGAATGCGCCACATCAATCATTATGTTCGGAAATGGGTGGTGAATTTTGTTTTGCATT
Organism: Zonitis immaculata; assembly: GCA_037414775.1. Classification (NCBI taxonomy): domain Eukaryota; kingdom Metazoa; phylum Arthropoda; class Insecta; order Coleoptera; family Meloidae; genus Zonitis; species Zonitis immaculata. The sequence goes on along the minus strand of JAZBGX010002804.1, from coordinate 1,225 downwards.
AAGATGTCGTGGTTCCAGACAAAGGCCGGCATTTCGACGACAATGTTCGAAATGTATGTCGGGACAAACGTATTTAACAACAATGGTCGATGCACCAACACAACTACCATCAAGACTGGCACCCGGTAATAGTTTGTCGCCTAATTTACCAACTGCATTTATGGTAATTAATTGCGACATTATAAAATTTTGATGTTTTTTAAACTGTAATTTAATTATTTTCAGAAAGACTATACAATAGATCCGATTGAATTACACAATCTACAACGACAATGTTCTCTTACACAAGAAATTGCTAACTGTTGAATCTAACCACTTATTCATTCTCTTTCTCAATTGCACAAAATTATTAGCGTATTCATTAAAATAGGAAATGTAGAGATAGGCACTGAGATATTATAAACACTTTTACTATTAGATTTTAATAAACAATACACATGACAAATCAATTCTTATAGGAATCGCATTTCATTCACAATAATTTTACGATAAAAATCGAAACTTTCAAGCAAATTTTACAAGAAAAAATTGGAAAACTAATTTAACTATCTTTTATATTGTAAGACTCTCGTAGAGGAAATAAAATCGTTTTAAATGTCCTTTTTTATTATCACTAAGACTTTTATAGGTAGTGAATAGATTTAAAACAAACTTAATTATATAAGTCCATTGATCAATAATTCAAAATTATACCAAAGGAAAAATGAAGAGGCGAGCAATAAAAAATTGTGAACAAAGTTTTGGAATGCAATCAAAGTTTTAATCAGTTTTGAAAAGTTAATCAACATTATGCCGTTTTTGCGTAATTTTTTATATTCAATTTATGGAGATATCATAGATAATGAATTAGGAACAATCTTAGGCACTGGACACACACAGCGTATTTTTACGCACGTTTTGGGTCCGTTGTCTCTTTTTATATAAGTGTGGGCGATATAGAGATATTTGTAATCTCACTAGTACTTCTATAAAGAGAGACAACGGACCCAGTACGAACGTAAAAGTACGTTGTGCCTTAGACATCGCCCTATTCTATGCAACAGTAGTCTCGTTATTAATCTCGTAATTTCTAAATTAAACGATCCAATCAACACCAAACTGCGATGGAATTATTATAGAAACCGGAAATTATAATATCGTTTTGATCAAAACGTTGCGATCCAATATGTGAATTTTCAATTCCAGAGCAATAGAGTTTCAACAAAATTTCTAGAGATGGCGTTTC
>JAZBGX010002803.1:0-11489 GCA_037414775.1 Zonitis immaculata | reverse complement strand
CACACAGACTATAGCTACAGCAATTTAGCAAATTAGCCTCTACCCGGGCGACATTAAATGTGCCATTCAAGTTGTAGAAGAAATTACTTTTCCTGTTAAGGGTTGACTCGTTAATGAGACATGCAAATGAAACAAAAATTAATTTACTCTTGTTTTTGGAAGAAGCCACTGACCAAAGTATTTGAAGTTGATTTCAATTTATAAATTGAGAGCTGTTTATGGGCTGTCTGTCCAAATAAATATTACGTTCGTTGATCCTTCTTGTTGACCATTTTTTCTGTAAATTGTTGAAAATCCCATCAACAACTGGAATTTAGAGTAAACTTAGAAAAACGATTGTAAATAAATATCAAACTTTAACCCTATAGACGTCAATTTATGCCTATTCATTAACAAAAATGTACCTACCATCCGGAAGTTTACATTATATTCAGAATGAAAGCATCCATTAAAATTCGAAGAAAATTGATGATTTATGATTATCATTTGGATTGTAAAAGCGCATCCACCAATTGTGCCACAACAAAAAATAACTACAATTTCATATTGCAAGCACAATTATTTTTAAATCGGTTGCTTTCCATTATTATAAGACTGGATACGCCTCGCTCTATGAAAATACAAAGCGGCATTCAACTAATTGCACGATAGTTGATGACCGACACCTATTCCTTTCTCTCTACATTTAGACTCTAGAGAGCATGAATATAGTTTGGGCGGATCCTCTCTTTTTTGTGGATTCTACTTTAACATAAAGGAAGCTTCAATTTCCAAACAATATACCATCATGAGACGACATTTTATCGACAAAAATCTTCAAGTTTTGTAAACAATATGGATTGAGTGACTAGAAGCACCAAAAATTGACATTTTCTTATTGATTACCCGATAGGTACAATGGAAGCATATGCTCTTTTTTTGTTGTAAAAGACGTGTGCAATGAATAAGCAAATAGTTTGGTGAATAACACACAGATGACATTTCCATATTCGATTTTCCGGTACAAAATTTATAGATTTATTGATTGAATTTTTCAAATTCCGTTTGAAATAGTTATTATTATTTTTCCTTTTTATAGAGAGTCATTGTCTGCATGAGCTGATTTATATGATAGTTTATGGATTATTTATGTTGACGACAATTTGAAATTCTGAAATGAACGACACACACAACACACAACTTAAGGAAATTCGTTCATAAACATTAAGATATATAATAATTCATATCGTTCAGAGTATTATCTAAAAAGTTAATGTTCCATAAAGTGACAGAATAGAAGTTGCGGTTGAACAATTTTTACGACACAAGAATCAAAACTCGGACAATAATATAATTCCTCTCGTTCAGTTATAGTCGTTTGTTTTTTTCGTCTCAATTTTCCATTTCTACATTCAATCCTTCTCTGTGCATTGTTCTCTTTCTCTGCATCGTCCATCTCAATTGCTCGTCTTCATCTTCTTACTTCTTCTTCTTCTTTTCATCCTCTTTTATCTTCTGTCTTTATCTCTCCCTATTACCCTATTACTTCTCTATTTCACTTCCCTTTCCCTTCTTTATTTTCCTCTATTCTAATCCCCTGTCATTTCACCCATCTCATTCACTTTATCGTCCATAATTCTATTACTATCTCTCTCCTCCATTCTTGCTTCCCCGTTATTACTCTTACCCTCTCATTTTCTCACTCTTCTTCAGCTCGCTCTCTTTCTGTCTCTCGAAGCCTCTCTCCTTTTTTCTCTTTCTGTTTAACCTCTTGTTTTTCATCAAGTCACTCCCGAGCAACCATGACACAGTCGCTCTCAACTCTATACTATCTTAGATAATCCATTTGAATGAATGACTATAAGGTGTTGTTGCCACGTAGCTTCTTTGTGAAGCCTCCAGTGGTTGGATCTTTTTGTCGTATAAATGTTATGTTCTAGAGAGTTCTTTTAATTATTTTTTTATATTGTAAATATTTTTTGCATCCCTAATGTGCTGTTTCACATTTTTAAAGCTTCATGATCCAATTTGAATTGATAGAAGAAAGAAAAAAAAGCATCAACTAAATTTATAAGTATTCTGATGATTGATCTAACATTATCTAATTAGAATCCTAGTTGAAGAGATATTTATATGATTTTACAGTGAATCGATACGTCATTTTACAGTCTATGATCTAATAATAGGTGGATGGTTGATGTAATACAATCTAGCAAATTTCTAGTCGCAGCCAATTGCAATGATCTTGTTCTACGTAATCATATATTGAATCTGACCTTTAGATTGTTGGAAATGAGAGAATTCCATATACTCACATAATCAAATATTTATTTTATTACTAAGGGATGAACATTTCTTGAGGAAATAATGGGTAGTGAAATAAATATTGTGCCCCCGATCGTTCTTCAACTGAGGTTTTTTGCCTTATTAGAAAGTTATTAGAAAATGTCCGATCACGGTAGTTGATTCCAATGAACAAATTAAGTTAATCTTATAATAATTAAAGAGTTTCCTCTCCTTAATTAGGAAATGAGCTAATAAATGGTGGTCTTGCCGAATTTTAAGCTTTATTATATTTTTTATTTGTAGAAGCTTTTCAATTAGATTCTAAATTTCTGAATCTCATCAAATAACTTCTCAATTAGTTTTCCCATTGTATGTTTTGTTGACTTTCTTCTTTTCAAAAATTCAATTGACGAGAGACAAGAAACTCTAAAATGTTTCCAATAAATTCCAAAAGAATTGTTTTCCTCCTCATCATCATTTTAGCTCGAAACTTTTTTCTTCTCGATCATTTTTTTGTTTTTTTTGTTTTCATTCAACCAACAGCTACTAATTAGTTTTCATACCCTCATCATGAAAATTAATTTTGCCACAAAAATTGTATTTGAGAGAACCTTTGAAATTTACGGCAAATTCAGCAATTTACAAAAATGAAATCAACGTTTATATAAAAATTTATAATTCATTTTTTTCCGATCCCAATATTTATGAAATTAATCCAATGATAATTAATATTATTTCACATAAGAGAGAGACAAAAGTCTCATCAACTAATAGTACCCTTGATATAAACATAATATAATATTATATCGAAACGCTTACTCGAAACTGGTGCTTATATAATGTTTTGTAGTCTCTAGAGAAGCATTAATGTCAGATACGTTCTTTTATCATATAAAATGAGCATAATAGAGGCTTCATTTTTATAATTAAACCATCTAGATTCTACAAAGAAAAGAGAAAATACTGGTTTCTTCAAAATCTCGAGACATAGAATTACAGGAGAATTAGGCAGACCACGCACTAGGCAGCCAGGCTGCAGCGGCTAATCCTAACCATGTAAACTTAGGAGGCTAACAAATGGTGACCACTAAAACTGGCCTGTCTGCACTTGCAGTGGTTGAGACTCCGAGTGGAGTAGAGGACGGCGGCTGCCGTTCCTCGACGGGTGAGCTACGGTATCTAGATCGAGCACAGACCTGCATAGTCAGTAGAGGTTTAGATAGGCCTCCTCTCCACCGGAGAGCCTGATGGGCCTGCAACCCTGAAGAATACCGGTAGTTGGACTCTTTTGTTCAATGACGCTGATCGGACGCTTCCGATCCCGCGCACATGGGGGCCGTGTGAGCAGGGCTGAAAGGCGGGTACTTGCACGTTAAACACCAAACTCCTTGTTGTTGTTGTTGTCTGCATAGTAGTCAGCAAAACGCATGCAAATGTACGTGAGCACCGTGCACTAGACTGGCAGTCAGTAATATATTTCGTTTCCAAAATGATAGAGAGACCAAAATTTGAACCCTTTGGCGTATATATTTATATTTCAATGAACTCGATAATTATCTAATAAATGATACAAGAAACAAGAATTAGTCTGGATTAGAACTGGCCGCCGCAGCTTGGCTGTCTAGTGCGCGGTCTGCCTTAGATGCCAATAATTCTCCATTTGTAGTTGTTAGATTTCATCACATTAACAGAATACGTGACGACGTTCCATATTAACTAAAAGAACTTTTGCATGATACGCAACTTTCGACAAGTTTATAATAAGCAATTAAAAACAAAAAAATGTCATACTATATTCATTTATTTATAGTTTAGATCATGTAAAATTCTAATTAGAACTCTAATTTCTAATGAATCATTAATCACGCTGTATATTCCCAGAATTTTTTTTTTTATTTAATATTATTAAAGTTAAATTGTTTACAAAACATAAACATAATTTCTTCGTCAGCTTTAATAACAAAGTTGAATAAGCTTGTATAGAGCGCTACTCTTGGAATATTGAATTTATGATACGACCAACATGTCTTCATTTTCTTAATCAACAACGTTCATTTATCGATTATACTTCCATTTTCCATAATTCCAAACACGTGTCGCATTGAAAAATTGATGTCAATAAAGATCCATATCTCGTTGTAGAATTAAATCATAATTGATTATAACGTGTTTCGCTCAAATAATTGTCTTCATTTCCGTAAATTCAATCTGTAGAAAGTCAAACACCGAACTCTATAGAATTCAGGTATTCATGTCTTTATTCTGAAAATAGAACAACTACTTTTAAATGGCTTCCAGGCTATATACATACATACATATACCTACATGTATACTGTATACATTTGTTTGATTTATGGTTTTGTATAGCTGAATACCTCCATTTCTAAGAGCATTGCTGGTCATGATATTGTGACATTCCTGTCTATTGCCTCATATTAGAAGCATTATTGTAAAAATCTAAAGGTAATGGAGCATAAGTACGTAATGCTACAGCAATGGTCAGTAATGCGTCCAGAAATTCAAAAATGGTATGTACTCTGGTAACATTGAATGGTAATGGCAGTGAATACCTACTCGGTACGAGCGGTGGGGTTTTAGCATTGAAAAAATACACGTTTATATTGTTAATTTCAAGCTAAGCGCCCTAACTGTTCCCTGTATAGTCACATTGTTAATGTTTTATATTTTGTATCTTAGGGAGCTTCTTAAACATAATAATGCCTTAGATGTCCAAAAAGGTTGTGGATCTGCGAGCAGTGGCTCAGGTGGAAAGTCGTGCCGAGTCCCACCACTAAATTCTCACCAAACGTTTGGCATAAGCTCTAAAGATTCTTGAACTTTAAGTCCAGAAGTTATGAAGTAAGCAACACGTCACAATCAGAAGTTTTCTGAGAATTAATTGATTCTTGCATAAACTCAGTATATTTAATTGTAGCAGTAATGAGCTATTGCGAAATATTATTTAGACGTCGGCAACAACACTATATTCATGGCACACGTTGATATATCGTCGTGCCTGAGAGCTTGAATATCAATGGAATTCCTGTAAATTGCTCAGAGTTACCAAAAATTGAGTAAATCGATCGTTTGGAATTCAAGAAATAACAATCTATATAAAATGTTAAATGGTTGTTTTATCAAAATAATGATAACAATTTTATAATCTCGCATCCTGGCATTAAACAAAAGAGATTAATTAAAAATTATGTCATAGTTTAAATTACGTAAAATAGCCTGATGATGATGATGATACCCTCACTGTTCAAGCGTCAAACTAAATAGCACACTTCCTTTATTTGTTGTTGTTATTGTTGTCGTTTCTAAATCAGGTAATAAATGGAACAACAACAACAACAATGATAATAGCTACATATACTAATCAAACGATTTTCCATTTGACAGCACACCTAAAATGTAGGTCAGAACTCTATCAACATTTTTGAGCCAAACAAAAACAAAAAAACTACATATAGGCATAATATTTATAATGCGTTGAAAATTACTGTCACCACTCTCAAATAAATTATAATCCTCAATTTAGATGTACCTACCTACATCCGGGCTACAACCGTCATCAGTCACTTAATGAGAGTTGATTTGTTGAAAATTATTTTTAAAAAATTGGTTCCATCGTATATTTTGCTCATTGTATTATCGTGAATGTTGCCTTAGTATTAATTTTGTTGGATCAAATCCGAAACGTTTTCCATACAATTTTACAATCACTGTAAAACTTTTAATATTCGTAATTCAAATTAGTCCAGATATAGTTCTAGTTCTCGGTTCGCAAATATTTAGAACTAGTTATAGAGTAATTCAAGGTCAGTTCCGGACTAGTTCGTTACTTATTTGCACATTGTGCAAATATCCGATGATATCAATCGTCGGTGTTCTATCTATATATTTAGTAACTCTAAAATGTCCATCAAGCGCCTTCTATCAGTTTCTCTGGTACAAATTCGAATATACTATGTCAACTATAAAGAATCATTAGGGTAGTGTAGAAAAATCAAAAGAGTCGTTTTAACAAATGGGGAGGGTTATTTTCAGTCAATTCAATTAATTTATTAATTCTTTCCTCCCCATTTCTACATACCGTTTGAGAGAAGAGATGCAGTCGCCACTTTTCCATAATTCTTGATCCGTTGATCATCAGTAAAGTGTCTCAAGCACGTAGTGAGTCGTTTAAATCACCATAAATGTCTCTTCTTTTTGTATTTTCTTTGGACGAAACTCAGTTGTTGTTGAATCAAATAATTCCATGTTGTCGAGAAATGCAATAAAGCTATTAACACTGTTGTACGACATACTATTGGTTGAAATTTTCTAATATTATTGCAATTGGATGAACGCTTTGAATCTTGTAAATTATATTGTTCAATACATCTCGCCTTCTAAATGTAAATTTCACAATCTATACAGGATGTCTCTCCGGGAAAGTTGTTGATCCACTATGGCAAAATGGGGTCGTTCCATTTGAGAAAATTGATTTAAGGCACATTTTCCAAAGTAATTTTCAACATTTTTTTTTTCTCATAGACCCATATGAAAAATTATTAATCTAACGCATTAAATCTGTTAAACAACTCTTTCTCTACGAGAAAATCTATTTACAGGTCTGCAAACTCAATTTTTGACACAAAATGTTGAATATCTCAGGTATGGTAAGTCTTAGGTATAGGATATTGCATACAAAGTGGGGCTTGAATTCATCAACAAATCCAACAATGCAATAATATATAGGGCATTCCATTTAAAATAACCGGAAGTGACACAATCTTGAAAATATTTTAGCGGAGAAAGCCCCTCGCATATTGGTATGCTCACAAATTCTCAGATTTTCACTATATCAGCAGTTTTGCTGTACTGGATCGACGGCTTTCCCGGTGGGACAGCCTGTAGATATATGTATAACACGTATATACTCAATGTAATATAAAGCTATTCAATACTAAATTGTCTCGTCTCTCTAAATAGTATGGAATCTTGTTGATTTCATTTGTGTGTACGTACATTTTTACCCATAAATTTATGATAATATATTCAGTAAGGATGATGATAAATGAATTCTTAACAATATTAATTCACATCATATATTCTACGTGTATGTACATACATTTTATAGTAGAAATTGGGCAAAATCCAGCTTCAGGGAACGGTTTTACTGCGAGTTAAGAAGATAAATTATTACCAAGTATTTTTGATTGATCTGTTTCTATCATTTGTTTTTTTTGTTTTTTTTAAATTTGAATTGAAATATAAATTATAAAGAAAAAATATAATCTAAAATTCAAATCAATACTAACTGCTATTTGGGATATTGAAGGTTTTGGGGTCGTGGTGGTTCGTTCGTTTCGGTATTGTTCCCATTAAAGTGATCGTACACAAAGTGTTGTCATTGGTTTAGATATATCTCTAGAGTTTATGTTGTTGCCATCATTTGAATTATTGGCATATGATTAGAGTTATGGGACTGTGTGTTCCTTTTGTATTGATGTTTGTCTGTTTGTTCCATCGCCATTCGAACAATTTAATTGCATTCTAACTCTATAGACGTCCATTCATTGACATAAACAAATATAACAAAATAAAATTGAATTCGTCCTATTATTGTCTAGTAAATACCTCCACTTTAACATTTTTAAAGCAACTAGCTAACCAGAAGACAGTTGACTCAATTTAACGAGGCTTCATCAAATCGTTTCAATATAAATAAATAAATTCATTGATTATCTCGAATATTATTAAAGTTTACGACAAAGTATTAAAATAAATACGACAATCCTTACGATTATACAAAGCTAGTTGAGTGCATGTACAGCATGACTGAAACAAATGCTAAGAAATCTGAAAGTTCGTCTAGAAGGTAAACATTTTTTTTTTTTTTATTTGGAAAAGTAATCGCGTGGGAAAACACTCGAGAAAGCTGTTGTTAGAAGCAAATAAAAGAACAAAAATAGTTGACCAAAAAAATACTGATCAATGTCTTGGAATGGTGAATTTGTACAACAACAAAAAGTTTGGTATTTAACGTGCAAGTAACACCTTTCAATTCAGCTCACACGGTCCCTATGGGCGCGGGATTGAAAACGTCCGATCAGCGTCGTTGGACAAATACTCCAACGACCGGTATCCTTCAGGACTGCTGTTCCATCAGACAATCAGCTGTGAAGGAGGCCTATCTGAATCTCTACTGACTGACTAAAAGCCCAAGCTATAGATACCGTAGCTCTACCGCCCTCTACTCCGCTGGGAGTCTTAACCACATTCACCACGAGTCCAATTGCAATTGGCCGGGCAGGGAAACCCTGTGGACTCCCGGCATCCCATGGTACCAGTCTACATCACTGGTTGGATGTTCGGAACCGGTGTCCTCCTACCAGATAAATTGAATTTGTACATATGTTGTTGTTGATACCTATACGCCAACTGCGAGGAGAAATACCGTGATACACTCGTTATAAATCATTGTTCCCGTCAATTTTCCATCTATTTCTTCAACACTCTTATTATGGCTTCATAATAATATTGAAACACTATAAATGTAGCTGTGATATCAACTAGAACTAGCCACGTCATCATTATTAATCATTCTATTGTAATCGTGTTTATAATGATTAGGGGTGAGTTATTGAAAATGTCGATAAAGTAATGCTCGTGATTTTTTTCGAAATCTCTATTCGGCACTGTTACTTGATACTCAAATTTTCGATTAGTAATGAGTAATGAGTAATGAGCAGAGGAATAGGCTGAGACCAAGATCGTCACTCTTGGTTTTGCTCTTCTAGTCATTAACTTGGTCTTAACCTTACTCTAGCTTCTTTGTACAACCAAGACTGATAATATTGGAAATAAAACAACTGTGCAACGTTACATCCAACACTCCAGTGATCGAGTACAGCTCAACTCCATCAATTTTTTTCCATATGTAATCCAATTCGAGCTAGATAACCAAAACAAGTTGGGGGAAAAAGGAACCTACCTATACAGCCTCTCCTAAGTTACGAATCCTTACAACCAACTCTCGAAAATCGTCGAAAATAAAACAATCAACTCTATTCTACTCGATTATGAAGACAGCTGGAACTCTAGTTGCGTCAATATTGATTGTCATGTCATTGTGAACGTGGCTTTAGGGACTAATAATTGAAATATAAATAGATTTTGTCCCAATCCAATGTACTCTGTGCAAATAGTTGTTTTTTCCCTCCAATATTATTATAGTCACGTTTATTGGGACGCTAGATAGAATCGAATAGTACTTTAAAGTTCAAGTCTCATTAGTTTTTCTTTATGGAACCGCCTTTGTCATTGAAGGCTTTTATTAGATTATATCCCTCTATCAACTGTTAGAGGGTGTATGTACCTTGTGAAATTCTAACTTTTCAATATTCATACATACATGAGCAGAATTCGGTCGGTTTTATTCAATTCCTCGAAGAAATCAAACTTTTTTGATTGATTATCGAATATAAAAAATATACGAATACACAAATATTGCTTGAAACTTTGATAAAATCTTGAAAATTGACCCGATTTTGATCGTCATCTTGATATAATCGTTAGAAGAAAAAAAAAAACAATCACCAAGCAATAGTGGGCCAGTTCTACTTTCAGATGTCACGTTCGATTTTATATATTTGCTTCGACAAAAACTACCTCAGGGTTATACAAGAAAAAAAATGGTTCGTGAGTGATTAGAAAAATATTGCTAGCGATCGTTTTGTTGAGAGTCTCTCTAATCGATTTGTTTGTATATGGATGAAACAACCCTTTTCTATTTTCTATTGAATTATCTCGATCGAACAAATTCACGACCACCCCTCAACTATCAGCAACAGCCTATACAAATCCAACTATCTCTATTGATGATAAAAGCCTTAAAACGAGTGTATTTGACAACATTTTAGACTATCCTCCCGCATTTGATCCTCTCTTGTTGGTAGAATCTTGTATAGAAAATTCTATATTATATAATAAATTTGATGATGGTGATGATGACACTAGACATATCGTCTAGTGGTTCTTTCTCTGTCCACTATAATGCTATTATTTTAGGCTATAGCCTTCTAGTAGCACCAAACATAATTCAAAGTTATGTCACCTGTTTTAACAACAACAAAATAAATGGTAACTGTCTAATTTCCAGTCATGTCATATTTTGATACTTGGGGAAAAACGTTTATCAACAACGACTGTCATATCCCAGTTATAAGTATGACAAATTTTTTACCGGAAAAACCACTATAAATGTAAACATAGTGTCTATTTTAGATAACAAAAAAAAAAATATGATTGGAATAACGTATTAAATTTTTTGTTTCATGCGAAATAAATTCGAAAAAAATTAATAAAACAGAAGAGCTTTGATCAAAACGATCCCATTGTTGTTGTTAATATAGATACTTTGGAAATTATTCAATTATATGAACTTCAAACAACTGCCACGCTTTTATTCTGTAAAACCTCGCAAATTGCAATTCAATCATTTTTATTGTTATAAAATAATTTTTTTGATGTCATATAACGGTCAGGACACACACAACGTACTTTTACGCACTTATTGGGCCCGTTGTCTTTATACAGGATGGTCCGCCAAAGGCTCTCCTAGTTTTGTAGGAACTCTGCTTCCAGTGTAGAGCAAAAAAATACACTCGACGATCTAAAATTCGAGAAATCGTTTTAACTTCAAAATATTCCCTAAATATCACACTTCAGATCATCGAGTCCGTTTTTTTTTTTTGCACCCACTAGAACCAGAGTTACAAGACCAGGAAAGCTTCTGGTGGACCAGCCTGTACAAGTGCGACCGATATCACAATACGTGCGTTAAAGTTATGTGTTTTATTGTTTCAAATTCTTCTATATAATCAACAATGACCCAGCATAACTCCAATCAGTAACGTAATAAACAAAAATTTTTCCTAATTGTTTCTTCTATCAATTACACAGAAAAGATTGCTGCGATTAGGCGTATAGACTCGATTGCAACTACTCAATGAGCTAAGATCGCTTCGTCCAAATCTAACCGAGTCTTGTCGATTTTTTTTATGGAAATTCAATTTGGAATATCCTCATTTAGTAGTCGAGTACCGTGTTAATTATGTGGAAGGGAGGTTATTCGTTGATTGGGTGATAGTTGAGTTTGAACCGAAAATATATGGAATACACCTCTTATTCCAGAATAAAATTGTACTAAAAGGGAAATAGTAAGAATAATGTGA
>JAZBGX010002802.1:0-11495 GCA_037414775.1 Zonitis immaculata | reverse complement strand
GTTTCACGATTCGATAATTCCGGTAATATAAATTCAGTTGTATCATTTTGTTGATGATGATGATGATCGGATTGTAAAAATAATTGTTGATTATCATTTAATACAACAATATCAACTAAACCTAAACTAGTTGCTATACCACTAGCAACATTATTTAATGCTTCAGCTTCAGAACTTGGTTCTAATGATAATTGCGGTGTTTCTTGTTGTGACGTTGTTGTTGTTGTTACTTTAGTCGTATTAGTAGGAACTTTAACATTTGATAAAATATTAACTTTTTTATTTTCATTAATAACTTCCGGTAATATATATTCATCATCATCACCACCACCACCACCACCATCATTTTGATCATCATCATCATTGATATCAATATCATCAGTTTCATCGATACTAACAATACCATCACGTATAGCTTCATTTCTATGTTGTATACGTACATGAGAGAATAAATTAACACCAGATTGATAACGTTTCGTACAATATTGACAATCGAAATTGCTTTTATTCGATTTACCATTATGGCCAGTTATTTGTATATGACTTGTTAATGCTAATTGTGATGTAAATGCTAATTTACATTCGATACATTGTGTCTCATTTAGACCGTGTTTTAATTTATGTCGATTCAATATATTTTGCGATAATGCAATAAATGGACATTTATTGCATTTTGGAAAATTATAAGCTAATGGCGGTTTCATACCATGTTTCGTATATAAATGGTACATCAATAAATTGTGTTTATTACAACGATGACCGCAATATTTACATGAACGTGCATCGAATTTTTCATTATGGAAATCGGTCATATGTTTACGATATAAATAATATAAAACAAATTCGACTGGTTCATCTGGTGTACTACAACGGTCACACAACCATGGACCATTATCATTATTCAAATTCAATGCGAAATCTTTCGATTTCGTTTGGATTTTCAAATCGATCTTCGACGAACTCTCACCAGACTCCTACAACAACAAACAAAATCAAAAACAAACCGCCATCTAGCGATTTCTAACCGAACTAAACTAGATTTAATTCTAACAATTTAAAAAAAAAACAAAACTACAAAACAGCAGTTGATTTTATCGAATTAAATCAAAATAGATGAAGAAAATAGAGAAATAATCGTAACTAAACCAAGATAGAGAAGGAATTTTCATTAAAATTCAGTTAAATTATCAAAACTTACGGGTAATTTGTGGCGTGTTGTTGTTGTTGTTTTATCTTTATTATTATTATCAATTTTATTTTTCGACATTATTTTCAATCGTATATTTTTATTTTTCTTCATCAATTGCGGATATTTTTTCAATATTTCCGTAACAATTTTATTATGATCCAATTCATTTGTCGTTTTACCATCTGTTGTTATACTAATTGTTGACGTTTTATTATCAATATTCTCATTAAATCGTACCTTTTTAATTTGCCCACCCTTTTTATCATCCAATTTACGTTTATTACAATTATTTGCTATAGAATCGTTCGAATTGAAATCATCTAAATCATTATCAATTAAATCATCATCATTCGATGTTGTACTTAAACCGGAACGTATTTTTTGTTCTTTAACATAATTTTTCATTTCTTCCATATCTAGTTGTCTAGTTGTATATTGTTTTGTTTTTATTATTGATGTTGGTGTTGATGTTGTATGACTAGCATTTGGTAAATGTTTGATATCATCAAATGATGTACTAGCTCTTGATTCTTCTTCTTGTGTTAATAAAGGTTTACTTGTATACGATATATTTTCGAAACTTGTATCCATCAATGGTAGATTCGGTATATCGTCGTCTGGCCATTCGAAACGTGTCGGTTTCGGTGTATTATCAGATAATGATAGAGGGTCCGGTGGTAGATTCCATTTCGGCTCACTAAACGATGTACTTTGTGTAAAATTTGATGATACAGCCGATGTTGATGTAGATGTTGTTGGTATTGTTTTACGTTTCCATATAGGCAGTTTACGTCCGGGCAATGGTGCTGGTAAATCGACATGTTGTATCGGTTTAGATTTCGCTATTGTTTATTCGAATTAGTATTGTAATTGTTATTAATAAATCATATTTACCTGGTGAATAACAATGGGGCGATTCTAGTTGTTTCTTTTTATTTGCTTTAATAGCTGATGTGACTGGTTGTTTTTGTGCTTCCAATAATTTCGTTAATATCGTTATATTCATTATTTGTGCTGTTTTATATAATTTTTCATATAATGATAATTGAAATTCCAACATTCCTGTATACATAAAATTAACAATTGGTACAATAACATCAGCTTGTAAATCAGATGGCATCATTATAACATTATCGTCGATCATACATGTTTGTTCTAATAATTGAAAATATTCAGTACATGCATTCATAACTAATCTATGTACTTTCAATTGTACATTGCCTTCAAATTGTAATGTCATATCACAATATTCAGTTCGACTAAAGTACATTTGTAAACGTTGTAAGAAGAATACGGCCCAATTGTCGACACGAACTTGTTTCGTTGTATCATTCATTTTCGTCATATTCAATTTCATATTAAACACAATCGTACACAAAACCGAACGCTTATTGTTGGTTTTTTTTTTCCTCCACAATAATTAATTGTTTCAACAAACCATAACCTACAAATTAAACAAAAAAAAAGTTTTTTTCAAACAAAACCCGACAAAAATATATGTAATTATTACAACAATTACTAACAATTGACGATTAAACTACAAAAAAAGCATTGAATGAGGTAAAGACAACGACAATATAACTTGTACCATCAACGTTATGGATGCAATTCCGGTATTGTAAAAAACCATCATTTACACAAAACAACGTAAATCAATTCAAATAAATTTGATTTAATTACAATTGTAATTATTAATTAAGTAATTTATGCGTAAATTGGTAGTTTTCTATTAGTTTTTTTTAATTCAAATTTACTGACCTTTTTTATTTTAAGTAGGAAAATATTAGCTCCATCTCTGCAGACGCGTAAACATATTGAGTACTTCTTAATACAATTGGACGCCTGCAGGTGGCGCCCAATCAGCTTACTACAATAAAAGCGCTAAATTTGAAACTACACTACTAGTATTCAATCAAAAATATAATTTTTAATGTAATTGATCTTGATTATTTGTTAATTAATTCAAATTGATATTGAATTATGAGTGATTAGAGTTAGGTATAGGACGTAATCTGTAATATTTGATTATAAACAAAGACGTGACAACGCCTTCTTTGATTATTTGATCAATAGAGGTTTTTATCTAGTCGAATAGATGGCGCTGATTCGAGTAATTATCATTGATTGCGTTTACATCACGTTTTTGTTTTGTTTGTTTGTTTGAAATTGTTTATAAAAATTAAAATTTGTAAAAAAATTTGTTTATAATTAGTTGAATTTTTTAAAAACAATCCAAATCCAAATAGTTTTGTTTATTTATGAATTTGTTTATAAATCAAATAATTTTTAATTGTTATAAATAAAAGTTCTAATTTTGTTTTTGTTTTTGTTTTTTTTGATTTGGGAAGTTTGACGAGGCCGGTATATGCGTAGCGCAAGCGTCACAATTATCACAAACCATGCGTTTTTATTGTAATAGATACTGTGGTTGTTGCCGGCGTCGGCGTCGCGACGTTCTTCATTCTTTATAATCTAGCATTCCGTTAAGATAAATAACGACTGTCATCAACAGGTAAATCACATTCTATTCTTATAATTTTTTGTTTGTTGGTTAATTAAATGCATTTGAATTAATTAATCATGGAAATTGAATAATTTTTTTCCAATCAAATTATGATTTGATAATAAAAGTTTGACCGTGTTTGCGATTTCCTTTTGTTAAACTGAAAGTTATCTTGATAATTTTGTTTTTGTTGAAAGTTTTCCCGTAGGTTCAATTTATTTTTAAAGAAAATAAAATAAATGGACTTTCCTTTTCTTTTCTTTTTATTATTTTCCTTTTACCGGGAAAATCTGGAATTTTTTTGTTAAACAGAACAACATTCTTTCCTTATCTTCTGTATTAGTTTTGTCCATTCGAAAGTAAATCGAATCGTTTGAAAGAAATTCGTGATATTCCATATTATTATTGTTTCGATCTCGATTACTATCATTTTTTAAGGCAGAGATAGAGATCATGATCAAAATTATAGAGAATATTATTTTTTTCTTTGAAGTTTCCTTATTAAAATAAGCTCTCAAAATGTCTCTTTTGTTTCATTATCAATCTCTGGTTTCGAACAAAATCAACAATTGAATTATCTCTATACAAACAATAAGAGCATCTCAAATGCAGGACCGGACTTGATTAAACAAATAGAATAGAATAGTACACCTCTTCTGTTATATAAGACTATATTGAATAAAAAATTAATTGTTGTCGGCTACAACAGACACGAACAATGAATAAACGAACACGATTTTTATTATAATTGTATTATACAATGAACACTATCTATGGTGCGTTCTATTCAATCTATTGAATCGTATCGTATTTTCAATCAGATTAAACCATTTTGAACGATTCCAATCAACACATTGCAGTGAGGAACAGTTAGCTCCGCCTCTGCTCTTCCAAATAAGAATCCTATATAATTTAATGCGCATTGTATACAAGTCTTACTGTATTTATCGATAGTAGTACGGGACTCCTTCGGGATTTGATCCGCAAAAACAGCTAATAGGTATCTTGGATGATAATTTGGCAAACAAGACCTAATTACTACAGTGAGCGCTATATACGGTGCAGTTCACAGAAATCTCATATCCAATTATTTATGATTTATGATATTAAGCTGATCATAAAATACCCAAGTCCTATCCTGTACAAACGATTTGTACGTTTATAAATTCTTGAATAGTTTAGATAAATAAAAAAAACGCAATTTCTACAGTCAACGCTATCTACAGTGCAACTATTTTTTATAGAATTAATAAATAAATTATAAAGTAAAAGCTGTGTGACCTGTCGTACAGTTTGGAATTTTTCACACTTTGTCGAATTTTCCTTTGAGAATTACGCCACTTTTTCTTGTATTTTTTATAAATTTATGGTGTTTTTTTTTTTTTTGGTGCTTCTAGATAATAAATTTTTCATGACTACATTGAAAAGGGTGGCTTCCCGTTTGTTTTCTTTTTTTCTTTTTTTTTTTTTGGAAGGTAGATCCATTAGTGATGAGCTTGCTTGAAACAACCCTTAAGCGATTAATTTTAATTCAAAAACAAAACAAAAACAGAAAAAATCAACTATCATTATATATGTAAAAGTGGAATATCAAATTTTAAGGGTTGAATAATATTAGGGATGAAATTTCGACACAAAAAGTCCATTAATTAGTTATATAGTCTAATTAGAGAGAGAGAGAGAGAGAGTAACCAATTAGAAGCGAGCTATTAAGGGCTGATGAGCTTGCCTCTGATTGGCCACTTTCTTTAATTAGACAATAAATAATTAATTCTATGTTAAATTATAAAACACTACAAGACTTTTCGTCTTAGAATTTCATTCTCTATTCACTCTTAAAATTTGGTAATTTATTCAAGACACAGCCTGTATATTCGAATATTTGAAAATCATGAAATATTGGGATTAAAAGTGTCGGTGATTTACCGAGTAAAATCCAGAAAATAAACAATTCTAAAGGTGCATTCACACTATAGCTTTACAAAATTTCCGCATGCACAATTGAATCTTTATATAAAAAATTCAAATTTCCGTTTGTCCTTACGTTCGACTTGTTTGATTTGATTCATCCATTATTTATGAAGCTAAGCCAAATTCAAATCAAGTCTTTATCTCTGGCAAATCCTCATCCGTATCCACTATACCTATCTGTATTATGTGCACTTTTAATTTGTTGAGAGATTATAATTGATGTGAATACGGATATTTAAAGGTCCCCACACATGTAAAGGTATAAAAAATACTTTACTCTATTCAATGTACGGTTGCATTATAGGTTGAGTGCGTCGGATCTTTATTAATAATTGAAATGGTTGGAATTAAATAATGAATTACGACATACGTGACCGGCATGTATGCGGCACTACAAATAGTTTATTGCACAAGAAAACTTGTTCGATACGAGAGAGAAAGATCGTTGAAGAGAGACAGAGAGAAAGAGAGGGGGTGAAAAAGGAGTTCGAGAGAGAGGGATAGATGGAGACAGAGGTAGAAAGAGAAAATAAGAAAGCGGGAGATAGAGGAGGAGAGAAAGATATAGAGGGGATATGGTGAGAATGAGGAAAGTAGAATGAGGTAGAGAGAGAGAGAGGGAGAAAGAGAATGAATTAGTGTGCGAGAGAAATAGAGAGGGGCAAGGAGGAGATATGGATTTAAGGATGGAGAGATGAAGTGAGATAGATGGAGAGAGGGAGAGATCGTTGAAGAGATAATTAGTTAGGTTGAGACAGAATGTGATATGAAGAGAGAGAAAGAGAGGTGGTGAAGAAAGAGCCCGAGAGAGGGATAAATGGAGATAGAGGTAGGAAGAGAAGAAGAGAGAGAGAGAGAGAGCGGGAGATAGAGGAGGAGAGAAAGATATAGAGGGGATATGGTGACAATGAGGAAAGTAGAATGAGGTAGAGAGAGAGAGAGAGACAGAATGAATTAGTGTGCGAGAGAAATAGAGAACGGGAAGGGGGAGATATGGATTTAAAGATAGAGAGATGAAGTGAGAGAGGATGAGTATAGAGCTCGGTTGTCCAGTTATATATACTAACTGGATTTAATGTTCGTTCATGTACTCAAATACGTAATTTATTCGATTTATTTCTAATTAATGGACGAAAATTCCTTTGTAAATGACTGATGAATAAAAAATTAATTGAAATTTCAATTAATTTCCAATAAAAAAAAAATCATCATAAAATTTTTATACGACATAATTTTTTTTCAATTATTCAACTATTATTGTTATTATTATTATTATTATTATTTTGTTTATATTGTTTGTATAGATATTTGGGTTGGTAAATCGACAACAATCCATATATTAATTGGATAAACTACCGGAAATTGATGTATAAGTTGAAACTAGATCAGTATAATGACGTTATTGGATATTTTCGAATTTAATGCAAACGCTCACAAGAAAAGCTCAACAATAACAATAAAAATAAATAAATAAATCAACAATACAATATTTTTGAAGAAATTCCACAACAAAACTACAAATACTGAAATTGTGATTTATTATTAGTGTTAATTGTTATAGTTATTCATAATATAATTGTAATAGAATGGCATTATGTAACGAACAGAGCTGTACTCTACGATTAAATTGCCCATCGCCAATTAATACACCGGAAGAATTAGAACGGCGTGCTTTAATCCAACGTAACGATTTATTGTTACACGAAGCTGTTATCAAAAATGATACAGAAGCTGTACGACGAATCTTGAAAGAACCAGTTGATGTTAATTCAAGAAATAATGTAAGTATACATATATTTTCCCTCATATCAACAATAATTGTGCTTTCCATTTATTTATTAATCATCGGTTAGGATTGATCATGATTAAATATTTACATAAAAATATGGATATTAAACATAAATTTATCATTCTATTATAAAATTTTCAAGATAAATAATGGAGATTTCCACGATTTCCCGATGGTTTTTCCATTCATGAAAAGTAAACTTTGAATTATAATTATTATAAATAAATAAGAAAATGTTTCTAAATAAATATCGTAACGATTTTATAATTCTGTCGTATTCAGATTAAGTCTTAATACCGAAATTATATAAGCCACCACCAATCCAAATAAATTCATTATTTTATGCATAAAATCTAATCGTATTGACATCAAGTCGTAATGCTTGCGTAAATCTTGATCGATTTCAAGCCAGAGTTGCAACACCAAGAATGTCTCTGGTGGACCAACCTGTATATAGCCGAAATGTAGCTTTTTCCAGTGATTTAACTAGAGAATGCTCTCAATTAATTTGGAACAGTAATAATAATAATAATGATGCTATTTTTTTTTATTATAGAACTGTTCTGTTTTGTATCTGTAATTATTTATCTTTCTAAAAATATAAAAATATTTTTTATAATATTTATGTGAAATTGTCTTGGAAATTTCCAACAAAAAACAGAACTACGATATATTTTTATCAAAAATTGTGCAATTCCGCTCTAATCAACAATCTCTAGCCACTGTATGAACCAAAATAGAAAAATAACCATCACAATGGATAGAGATTGTGGTAGAGATGCAGACTATATTAATTTTTTTTTAAATCTCTTTTATTAATAAAAAAAAATTATTATTTTAGAATCTAGTAGGTGAATATTTTCTATTTACAATTTCCCTAAAAATATAAAGCTTCTGGGAAATTTAAAGAAAATCGATATGAAAAATTCAAGTAAATAATTGAAATATAGACGATTGAAAAATTGGTATCGTATTCAAATCAAATTCGAATCCCTCAAACAATCCCTATCAATTTTCATAATCAAACTATCAATAATAATTTCTATTTTATTTGATTAATATTTTCGAATAGTATGGTCGTGCTCCGATCCATTGGGCATCATCCCGTGGCAATATCGATATTATGGAAATGTTGATAGCTGCCAATTGTGATATCGAAGCAAGAGATAAAGTAGATATAATTTGTTATATTCAATAAATTATTATTATTATTATTATCAATTATAGTATGGAATGAGGCCATTATTGATGGCTTGTTGGCATGGACATCGTGATGCTGTACAATTACTTATCAATACAGGAGCATGCTCTAATGCTACAAATAAGGTAAGATTATGACTAAGTTGTGCCCAAAATCAAATCTCAACCATTTACGACGTTTCTATTCTTATCAAAATATCGAGTAGCCATTATTCTATACTATAGCAGATTCAAAATTGGCCGAGCATGGGCGGAGCTAACTCTCTACACTCCGCTTCTCGCCAACATAGCCTTTCAAGTTAGCTCCGCCCATACTCTTCAATAGATAGAGTGTGACTTAACTTAACTTAACTAGAATTGAATTATTGAAATATTCCAGAAACATTACACATTATTAATGTGTGCATCTAGAAATAATCGTATAGATGTTGTTGACTTCCTTATCGATACATTAGAAGATATTCGTTTAGATGCAGTTGATATTGATGGTCAAACAGCTTTATATCATGCAGCAACCGGTGGTCATGTCAATATCATCCAAAGACTGATTGAATTGGGGGCCAATTTAGATAAACGCAACAAGGTCAATTTCGTCTTATATTTAAATATACAGGCTGTCATACTTAGTGGGACATCCTGTTAATATACACATATTTTTTTATTATAGCTAAATTCATTTATTTTTGTTGTTGTAGGAATTTCGAACGGCATTACATGTAGCTTGCGAACGTGGCCATTATAATGTTGTTCAATTATTATTAACAAATGAAATTGATATTGAAGCGAAAGATATATCAGGCAATACACCATTACATATAGCTGCTCTTTATCAACAAACGAAAATTGTTCAATTATTATTAGATATAGGTGCTGATCCGGATTGTGAAGATCTTGTAAGTTGTTTTTTTTTTTTTTATATCTATATATACAGACTGTCTTAAAAGAGATTGTATAGAAGGTGTGGATAGAGGATGAAATTCTGAGACGAAAAGTCCTTTACCGTTTCTTAAACTAATGTAGCCTTTATAAGTTATTGAGAAATCAAAGTAGCCAATCATAGGAAAGCTTTTGTAGAATCAGTCCCGCCCGCCTCTCCCACGTCCTCAACAGCAACTCTCCAATCATTAATCATTTAGTTGAAGCGGCGCCTCTTATTGGCTACTTTAATTGATTAATAACAAATTAACGGTGCATCCGATTGAAAAACGATAAAAGACTTTTTTTCTTAGAATTTCATATTCTATCCACTCCTTTCGAAATAACCGTTGTATATACAGCGCGTAATACTATATTTGAATAACGATATTTTTTCTGTTGACATTATTAGAAAGGTTCAACACCTCTACATATTGCTAGCAGTCTGAGTAGTCATGGTATATTAGAGGCTTTAATACAACATGGTGCATCATTAGATAAACAAAATAAGGTAAATTATTTTGATTTATAATATAATATTATAATATTCTAATAATTTTTGGATCAGCCCTCGTACAATATAGAACAGAGCCTCCCTTACAAGCATTAATAAATGTATAATTTTTTCTAAATATAGAATGGAAAAAATATCCGTTTTGGGAATTAGCGTTATTGATTAAGCAATAATCATTCATAAATTATTAATTTCCTTCCATATTATCTAGTCTAATGATAAAAATATTGATCACACTCATTATTTATTATTATTATTATTATTATTAGGAAAAAATACAGGGGCGGAAATTCCATCCTCCCTAAACAAAAAATTCCAGTAGTTACTCTAGCAATTTGTCTTTGTTAAATCATAAATTATACAGAGTGGTCCATCAGAGGTCTTGTAACTCTGGCTCTAGTGGGTGCAAAAAAAAACGGACACGACGGTCTAAAGTGTGATATTTAGAGAGCATTTTGACGTTAGAAACGATTTCCCGAACTTTAGATCTTCGTTGGCCTCTGGCGGACCACTCTGTATAGAATTCACATAGTGTCCTCATCTCTAACAAGTATTGATCCACATCAAATCCCGATTATTCATTTAGAAGATAATAAATGACATTTTATAAGTCAATTCTTAGAACGAGAATGAGTCGTATTCTGACAATGTCTTTATCTCTAACAAATCTTGATCCATATTAAGTCTCGATTATTATTCTAGCCTAAGAAATTACGAATAATTATCCGATAGTGTCTTCATCTCCAACAAAGTTTGTTGGGAATTCTTGCCTAAATTACAACTTTGTACTACCATAAACGAGCTCTGATAAATGATAATTTGGCAACTGGCTTGAGACTGTTGTAGGGTTGAATAATCGATTTGAATACGATATTATTAAACGATCTAGACTTTTCTAGAGATGATGACAAGACTTGAATTTTAATTAATAATTTCTATATTAACATAGAGATTGATAACAATTGGAATTTGTATGAACTATAGACTTGTATAGAGACAAAGACACGATCTGAATACGAAATTAGTATTAATCTCTCTATTTGTTTCTCAAAACTGGTATATAATAGTTGTATTTATTATTAATATATGGATTTATTTTAATTTAAAATTGTGCGGTGTAGATTTAGGGAGAGATTAGGACGTGATTTGAATATAATTGTTTTTTTTTTTTTTAATTTCTAGAATGGCAATACAGCTTTACATATGGCATGTCAAGCTAATGCTGTTGAAATTGTTGAAATTCTGATAACAAAAGGAGCCGACTTGAATTGTTTGAATATTGTGAGTGTGTGTGTGTGTGTATGATAAAAATTGATTAATTCATTAATTGATTGATTGGTAATATTCTTAGAGATTGCAATCACCAATTCATATATCAGCTGAAATGGGCCATACAGAAATATGTAAAATTCTT
>JAZBGX010002801.1:0-11506 GCA_037414775.1 Zonitis immaculata | reverse complement strand
AAGATGGTATCGGTTTACGTGGACTTAATAAAGGTGTTACAGCAACTATAGGTAGAAATGGTACATTTAATATGATCTATTTTGGATTTTATCATTCAGTTAAAGGATATTTACATGAGTTTGAAGTATATTTTATTACAATAATTGTAAAAAAAAACTTTTTTTATCCTTTTATTATTATAGGACCCTTTAAAAGAGTTCTTCCGTAAAGTTAGTATAGGTTTTGTCTCCGGTACATTAGCGTCTTGTGTTAATATACCATTTGATGTGGCTAAATCACGGATACAAGGACCACAACCTGATCCGAATTATATCAAATATCGGACAACAATAGGATCGCTTATTCTAGTTTATAAAGAAGAAGGGTGAAATTTTTTTCTTCTATTATTTAGAATTTTATTTATAATTTGTAAATTTTTTAGTTTTCGAGCGTTGTATAAAGGTCTATTACCGAAAGTTTTACGTTTAGGTCCTGGTGGTGCTATTATGTTGGTAGTTTACGATTATATGCATGGATTTTTAACAAACAAATTTTCATAAATCGATTTTTATATAAATAGAAAATGTGTATATATAAAGAAACAAGAAATGGGTATTTATAGATAATTTTATTATTTTTTAATAAATAATTAAAAATGGTGCAACAAAAAAAATGTATAAAAGAAAACAAAACAAAACTGTTTAGATTATAAAACTGCTTTTGTTCGATGTAATTTGTGCCGTTCTACGGCCGGATTCACGCTCATAAATTTTCGCATTTTTCGATAATTTATCATCGTCAACATAATTTTTCGTTTCTAACTTTTTATAATCAATTACAGGTGGTTCCGGTACTGTATAACTGAAATCTTCCGTATATTTATCTGGTATATAAGCAAATTCTGAATTATTATTATTATTATTATTATTATTACGTTCAATACGTTTATCTTTTGTTTCTGTAGCACTATAATCATGATCAAAAGGTATAATTAATGGCTTGTGGGTTTTATGTAATTCTTGTAATAGTCCAGGTGATATAATACCACTATATAATGGTTGGATAATTGGTTGTTGTTTTGTATCGACCGCTTTTGATGGATCTTCTTGAATCTTTGATATTTCCTCTTTTATTCTAGTTTGATATTTATTAACATTGAAACCATTATTTTTATCATCCAACAACAATTTCGGTTCAATTAAACTAGATTTTGCATTTTCTTCTATTTGTTTCCCATCCCGATCTTCTTCTAAATTTTCTTCGTCGTCATCTAGTTCTTCAACTTTCGATATTTCGTCTTTTATTTTATTTTCGTATTTATCAACATCGCTTCTAGTATTTTCTTGATAATCATCCAATAATTTCGGTTTAATAAAATCCGATTGTTTTTGTTTTTCATTTGCTGGCGTTGATTCTACTTCTGTTTGTTTTCCATCTTCTTGATCCTCTTCTAAATTTTCTTCTCCATCTTCTTCTTCTTCTGCTGCATCATCTTCTGTTTCGGTTTCGTCATCTTCATATTCGAATTCTTCAAATTTCGGTTCGTAATTGAGAAGATCCTCATGTTCATTATTATGATTCACATGATGATTATATAAATTCGAATTATCATTATAATAACCTAAATCTTCAAAAATAAATTTATTTCTGTCGATATTATCATCTTCATTATCATTATTTTCATAGTTTTCCTCGTTTTTTTCTTGATTTTCATCTAGATGTTCTTTTTGCTGTGGTAATTCATCATCTTTATTATTCAATTCAATATTATCCAATTCTTCATCAACTTGTTTCAATAATGGTAATGTTTGATGATCGATTGTATGTTCAATTTCTGGTACATGTCCGATTGCGTCGTTTCCATTTTCAATTGGATTTTCCTGATTCAAATTTTCTAATTGTCTAGTTGTAGTTTCTAAATTTCCATCTAATATTCGTGGATTTTCATTTAGTTTTTCCAATTTATAATAATTATCTTTACCTTTTTGTATTTCTTCATTTAATTGATTAATTGTTAAGAATGGTGTAGTATGCGTTATAAAATACTCAACATGTGTTTTAGGTGTTATCGTTTCTAAATAATCAATATTTAAATTTGGATTATTTCGACCAGCAGCTGTTCTTGCTAATTGTGCATCATTTGCAAATTTCGCCTCATAATATCTCAATAATTCTTTATTAACAGGTTTAGCTGGATGTTGTGGAAGTAGCACACTCTCATCAGCTTGACTATAGATTAAGTGATTTTTTGGATTTTCTAAACTTCTAATACTGTTATGATGTTTTCGATATGGTTTTTTCGATTCTGTTTGGAATTTATAAGGCGAATCTTGCCAAACAACTCGATATTTCTCTTCAATTTTTTGTTTAGCATGTCGACTATTGATCAATGCATCTTCATCAGGTATATGAATATAAAATCGTTCTGGTGAATTTTTATGTCTTTGATTCGATTCATCATCATCGGAATATTCATTATTTGGATCTAAATTGGATTGTAGTTGTGCTGGTTGTGGCGGCGGCGGTGGTGGTGGTGCTGGTGGTGCTAATTTTGGCGGTGGCGGTGGTGGTGCAGGTGGAGCAGGAGCTGGAGCTGTAGCAGGAGCCGGTGCCGGTGGTGCTCCAGCAGTTCTACTTTTATTCCAATTCAGATTGATGGTAAATGTTTTCCGGACAGCATCAGTTAGTAGAGGTGGTGGTGTTATTGGTAATGATATTATAGGAGGTGGTGCAAGCGATATCATTGGCGGTGGTGGTGGCGGTGCTGGTTTCATCGGTCCAGGAGCTGGTGCAGCAGGAGCAGCAGGTGGTTGTCTTAGGATTGATGGTCGTTTAATCACATCATAACCGAAAGCATCCCCAATATTCACTAGCCAATTACCAATTGTTCGTTTATTTCGATCACCTGAATTGATAACAACACCATTTCGATTATTATTATTATTATTAATATTATTAGTAACACCACCACAAACTATAGAAACTAGAATTGAAATTAAACAATAATATTTTGTTATATTGTTAAACATTATTCCATAATAGAATTATCGAATAAATAGTCGTAGGAGATCTGTTCGAATGGAATGCATCAATTAAACTGAAATTGATTTATTGGTTGGATTTTACAAAATAGATAATTTCACATTGTCCCAATCGATTTATTATATTAATATAAAGAGAAAGGGATAAAAACCGATTTTCGACAAATAAATATTGTTACTTTATCTATTGCGCGAAAGTCTGTAATTACGTAAAAATTGTTACTCGATCAATTTTAATTTTTTTTTTTTTTTGTGTCCAATTTGAATGGACGGATCAATGATCAACTGTGTTGAAAAATTATGAAGAACCACAGAAATGCTGAAATAGAGCTATAATATTCTTTTTTTCTTCTTCTTTTTTCCAATTTATAAAACAATATATAAATATTGCCATTTTGGTATTTAATCATTTTCTAATTTCATGGTAGATTATTCGATGAAATTTCACTTTTTATTCAAACAAATTTTACAAATAATTTATGCAAACATTTTTATTCGAAAATTATTTACGGCCTTCATCCGTTTTACGAAAATCGTAATACGAAACTAAATTATTATTAGTTCCGGCGTTTATTTCTTAATTTATACGTATGACCGACATTATACTTTATAACAATTACGTGATTCAAATACGAAAATATAAAGAAAGTCCATAATGTATTTCTAATCTTAAGCCCAATATTGATACGAATAATCGAGCAAATTTTGATTTGTCCATAGCCCAATTCTGTTCCAAAAAAAAATAAATAAAAATATTTAGCACTCATGCTTTCTAGTACTTTTGAGTTAGGGCCGACTTTGTCGGCAACTAATCCGACAATTCTAATTGTTGTTACATCATCCATATACTTTCTTTGCTATATAGTTGCTATTATTAATATTTATAAATTTGATTAATATACAACCCTCGTACAGATGATAGTTCCACATATAAAAACAGAAAGAAAGTGCCCGATTTGTTTTTATTGTGATCGAGGTGTCTTGCGATAATGTCGTTTTATTAAAATAATATCGATTAGAAATTTATTTCAATAACAACAAACAAAAAAACAAAAGATGAAATTATTAATGGTAAGTTTTTACAAATTCTATCCAATTTTAATTGTAAATAAGTAATTTTGTTTTTTTTTTTTAATAATAATTAGGTATTGTTGATTGTTTTTTGTATAAAACTACAAAATACAAAATGTGCAACTCTTGAAAATTCTAAAAACAATTTGAATCCATTGAATGAAACCGATGATTATTATCGTAAAGATCACGATAAACGAACAATTTTCCAAAAAAATAACAATTGGGCTAAACATGTTGCTATACATCGTCCAACTGGTAGGAAATATCTATTGGGCTATAGTCCAGTTGGTTTGAAAATAATACCAATGGTAACACCTTTAATTCGACCATATCGACATCATTTCCATTTACCAGCTAGACCAGTTGTAATACGACCGAATTTAATTGATAAACCAGTAATACAACAAAATGATTGGAAACCAATTGTAAAACCACCATTACCAGTTTATGGTAGACCGGTAGTGCATCATGAACATGTTCCGGTTGCACCTGTGAAACCTCTAGTACCAGTAGCGCCATCTGTTCCAGTACCAGTAGCACCAGCTTTTCCAGTGCCACCACCTCAACCAGTTCCAATAGCTCCAGCTGCTCCTCTACCTCATCCAACGTTATTTGAAGTTACAAGACCAAATCTGCCTGTGTTACCTTTAGGGGCTAGTTTTTTGACGTCCGTATTACCAGATTTACCACCACCGCCTGTTGTTCAACAACCAATACAACACCTTTATCCAGCCGATGTCCATCAACTTCATGGCCATATTCATGCACATTTATTGCCACAGCATCATGATCATTTAATTCCAGAAAATCAACA
Organism: Zonitis immaculata; assembly: GCA_037414775.1. Lineage (NCBI taxonomy): Eukaryota > Metazoa > Arthropoda > Insecta > Coleoptera > Meloidae > Zonitis > Zonitis immaculata. The sequence continues at coordinate 6,597 of JAZBGX010002801.1, read as the reverse complement.
TGCTCAATTAGTTTCCGAAAATCATGCTCATTTGATACCACAACAGCATGCTCATTTAGTACCAGAACAGCATGCTCATTTAATACACCAACATCAGGCTCATTTAGTACCACAACAACATGCACATTTAGTACCAGAACAGCATGCTCATTTGATACACCAACATCAGGCTCATTTAGTACCACAACAACATGCACATTCAGTACCAGAACAGCATGTTCATTTAGTGCCAGAACAGCATGCTCATTTGATACACCAACATCAGGCTCATTTAGTACCAGGAAATCATGCACATTTAGTACCCGAGCAACATGCACATTCAGTACCAGAACATCACGATCATTTAGTACCAGTACATCATCATCATCAACAACAAACATTCTCAATAAATCATCAACCTTCAGGATTATATGGAACACCTACTAATAATGATAATCATCATCATCATCTACAACAACCTGATCAACATGTTCATTTGAATCAAAATCCTCATGTTTTATTCCAACAACAATTACCAAACAATGTCCATCATGAATTCAGTCAACAAATCAATGATGATCATTCAAATGTATTTATACAACAAAATCTCGATATACCAAATATTCAACCAGGACAAACTGATGTACAATTACCGTTACATTTACCACAACATCCAAATTATGTCCCAGATAATCAATATCATCAATCTCAGGATATTCAACATCCATCGTTATCATTAGAACCACCTTATAAATAATATTGTTCTTTTTTCTTCCTTTCATATAAATATTTATTATTATTTTTATAATTGTTACGTTTGATTATTGTTTTTATAATTATCAATAATAAATTGAAACAAATATTTTTATATAAACCGTTTAATTCGCTATTTTAAACGATTTTAAGCGAGAAAGTTGGGGATTTTTTTTCTATTATCAATAATAAAACATCGTTTTCATTTGAACGGAAACGAAATTTTAACTATCTAACAATGAATAAAAAAAGAAAAAAAACAGGTATAGGAATTGGAAATTACAATTGATTAAGGGTAAAAAAAATAAGAAAGTACATTATTATTATGATTCGTCCATACAACGGATACTTTCTAAAAATTTTCCATACCAATTGGAAAAACATCGGCGTAATAATAATGTTAACGTATATATTTTCAAATTAAATTTCACTTGATATCGTTTTAAAAACGGATTAAAATACATTAACGATTATAGTGTGGATAATTCGTTTCTAACGTATGCAACTATTAATACATATTAGTGTATTATTGATAGTATCTACTAAGAAAACTGCAACTAATAATACATTGGTGTATTTTTAGTTGCATATACGATGACTGTATTTTATTTCGAACTTATTCGATAATGTTATAATATAGGAATGAAATTACTAAATAGAAATCAATTTAGATTATACTTTATTACGAATTGGAAGTGGATTATAATCGAATATCAGTCCACTATATTTATAAAGTCTAAAGTTTATAAGAACATCGATTTTTCGAAATGAATCATAAATTACTGGACATGTTTCTAGAATATAATTCAAGAAGAAAAAAAAATATATATATATAAAAAAAAATAGCACCTAAATCGGGCCTAAAGACTAGTTACATAATAATCATAATAATAAAAATAATAGTAATAATAATAAAATAAAAAATACGAATTTCACATTTACACGAACAAAAGAAACTCTAATTATATTTAAATAATAATAACATTAATTACGTCACGAAATTCACTAAATTATCACACTAGTAATTTTCAATAATTATAAATATTATTGTATATTCAATTTTTTGTAAGAATCGAATTTCTCTTGTTTCCTCTGACAACGTCCAGTTTGTCGTAGATAAATACCGTATTCACAAACAGGCATACCACATTGATTCTCCACAATACACCTAAAACAAAAAAACAATTGTACCAATTATCGTTTATAATAGAAAAAAATTATCTACTTTCGATCCGTTAAACTGAAATATTCTTTGCCCCTTTTCATACGAATACAATCTTGATTGTGTTCATCACAATCACAACTACATCTGGAATCGTATCGATATTTCGGTGTAAACTCTTCCGGACATCTACAACTGAACGACAAATTTCAATCAATTCATTTATGGAAAAGATAAATAATAAATTATTTACTGTATTAAACTATCTGATTGTAGTCCAGATCGGAATTTTACACCATTGGTTGTTGTTGTTGTTGTTGCTGTATAATAATCTTCCAATGAATTACTATTACCACTATCGGCAGTTATCGTTTTAAATTTCGATTTTTCCAAACATGCACACTCTGTATGATTGAAGAATGTTAAACGTTCCACTTTTGTTTCACTAGTACCCAAAGTTTTAGCCTGGAATAATAACAAATTAAACTATAATTAATTAATTATTTTAGATTATTTTGAGATTTCCTGTTAATTTGACGAGATATAATTGTTGGTAATGCACAAATGTTGTCGTCGTTGCGTCTATCAAAGCGGTATTGTTAATAAAAACAAAGAAATTACTAAAATAACAACGATAATAAAATAGCTCGTAATAAAAATGTTGACGATATGTTTTTACAGGCCATGTCGGCGTTATAATTACTACCGTTTTGGAAGACTCCCATCGAAATCACAATAATTTGTCGTACTGTATTTTAAAGCAAAACGATGAAAAATGGTGGATGCGACTTTCTGTATAATATAAATGAATAAATAAATAAAATGAATACCAATAAATATTTTTGTTGGTTCGATTCGGTATCGACTGTTGTTTATTTTCAACAAAACCGATATATTTTCGATTCTGTGTTGAAATTAAACCGAAATGTATAAATAAATAAATAAAAATAAACAATAACAACGAGAAATTTTTAGTGTTGTATATTTTTAATAATAAATTACCTAACAGTCTTCAAATTTTCATAAAAATCAAATTGACTTCTGTATAATTTAAAAAACAAAAAAAAACTATATACAGGGTCGTCCAAGATTTACCACAACCATCAAAATCACCGTTATTCACATCCGTAAAAATCCGAAATTTGCACATATGATGACTAGATATGTACGCTACCAGTTGGTGTAATAAAGAAAAAAATACGTTCTATCTAATGCCTTTATATTGTTTAAATTATTACGTAATTCAACAAAATCTAATTAGAAATTCAACTAATCTATAGTGTATTTGTGTTTCTTTAATATTTCCAAATTTGATGTGTCTACGATTATAACTAAAGATGATTTTGGGGGTGTTAGTAAAACTTGGACGACCCTGTACATTATATAATTGTTACTATTATTATAATAAAATCGAGTTTATAATTGAAACTGTGTCATGCTGTAGTGTATGATTTCCGGTGGTTTTATTAAATTTGACTTCTATTCTATACTGAGTGTCTCATCTAAGATTAGTTATCTGGGGAAAACGCTTTTTTTTATACGTTGCTTACGAATCGAACACCCTGTATATATATATACGAGTTATTTCTAATAATTGAAGAGGAACAAGAGGAGAGACTTGAAACGAATCATAAATCAAATGAATTTAATGAAATGAGTCACAATATGATAATAATACGTACAATGTTCTTTTTTTTTTAAAGAGATGACCTCAGAATGGACGGGGTTGCATTATTATGAGTAATGGAATGTTGTATCTTTTTTTTTTAGTTAAAAAATGCAAAATCCAGCCTCGCCTTTATTTTGAATGCCAAAAAATTAAAATGTAATGATTTACAACAATCATCTAGATTGTTAAAGTAACCACCCACCCATAATAATAAAAATAGTTGACTTACATAGAAATATAGGTGGACGGGGACTTGTTGTTTCGGTCCACATCTGGTTTCATAGTTGCTGCAACATCCTGTATCTTCAGCACAACGATGTAGAATTGTGCAATGAGGCGTATACGATTTCTTTGGATCAGGATGTAGAATTTGTACTGGAATCACTTTGGGTAATGGTCGACGGCATTGTCCTTGCTGATTGACTTTCATATAATGTGCAACAACCGCCGAGAACGTATCATTCTCTATTTAGAAACAATAATTGGAATAATTGGAAAAATAGAAGAAAAAGTTTTATTATTACGTTCATTGTTCGTTTTGAAGAATTGCCGACGACTTTCTTCAACTCGCGATCTAGTACCGTAATTATCCCATTTGAATTGGGTGAATGGTGAGATTGATGGTTGTTCCGGCGTTTCGGTAGCCTCCTCCGCTTGCCATTCATCTTCATCATTAACGAAAGTATCGTCATCGTAATCATCATCATCGAAATCCTAAAATAATAATAGAATTTATCAATTAACACCGTTTCGATAATGAACAACAACTACAGTCAAAGAAATGACACTTTCTAATTTCAGATGGAACGTGATGGATTCACTTGTTGGTCACGTCTCGTCTGTTTTGATTATTCACGGAATTATACCAACAATAGTCGACTTATTAGTTTTTCAAAGTGGAAAATCGGTGCTAGATTATTTTTTTTCCCATTTCCATCACCATCAATGAATGTTAGTTAAACAGCTATATGACACATGTGGATAGAATGGAATTTCTCTATAATTTTTTTTTTTTTTATGTGGTGTATGAACGATTGCTGGGAGGGAATCACCGTTATTTACATCGGTAAAAATCCGAAATTTGCACATATGATGCCTAAATATGTGTCTCTTCAATACTTTCAAATTTAACTACCTTACGATTATAAATAAGGGAGATTTTGGGGGTGACAGTAAAACTTGAACGACCCTGTACAATCTATCGTCTATCGACAATTATCTGGAATTCGAAAAATCACAAATTGGACATGAAAAATTGAAAATAGGCCGTTGCCAAAAGAAAACGATTAATCAAATCAACTTTTCCGCAATTTTTTTTTTTTTTTGGGAAATAAAAAATTATATTGTGAGTTGGCAACAATATTTAGTTGAATTTTTTTTTATGAATTATTAGATTAGTTGGAAAATCACGGGTCAGGGCCGGATCTAGACTTTTCCCACCCACAAAAATAAAAAACACATTAAAATTGTGTCAGGTGATGTGTATTTCCGGTTATTAAATTTGAATTATTAAACTAAAAATATATATATTTTTTTTTATACTGGATGTCTCATTTAAGACGTCGTGGATCGTTAATTGATTGAAATTAAAGAATATTCTAACCAGTGGTTTTCAAACTACATATTATGTTTAAAAATTCTATTATATCAACAACTAATTGAACGAAAAAAAAAAAAAAAAAATTGGGCAACCTGTTGGGAAAATTCCAATGAAACAATTGACTCGTAGAAATGATAATTTCTTTGAATTATTCATTTGACTTTCAAACGTGTTTGGAATAGAATCACGAATTTGGCGTGAAAATTGAAAATCTGACTGGCAAGAAGAAAAGTAGATTCGAAGAAAAATTTGAAAATCAATTATGTAAACTTTATGGACAATTTTCTCTGCAATTTTGCTAAATCTATAGAAAATTCACTTATTTCCTAACATTGTACAGGGTCGTCCAAGTTTTACCGCCACCACCAAAATCACCCTTATTTATAATCGTAGAAAAGTCTAATTTGCAAGTATTGAAGAAACACAAATTAGTCTAATTTCTAATTAAATTTCATCTAATTACGCTTAGTAGCAAGACAAGCCGATAGTCTAACGTGTGACGCGAGCTTGTAAATTATAAATTATTCGCACTCTGACGCCTGTGATACAATTGTTAATATAATTAACAAACGAAACAAGTTTGAGTAATACAGCATCGATTAGTACGAAAAAATTGTATTTAAAAAATTTGAAAATTGGCCCCTGCGTTCCGATTACTTCGTTGTTATTAATAATTCGATATTTTATAATTTAACATAGCGAACTTGTAGTTCACATATCGACGCATCGTATGTACAAATTTCTGAATTTTTATCTATGTAAATACCGTTGATTTTGGTGGTAGCGGTAAAACTTGGACGACCCTGTACATAGTTTTTTTTTCTTTCAATAAAGTGCTTTTATAAAAATTTAGATGTTGTCGGGATCAAAGATGAAGACATTTCTGTGTATTTGCATTAGGAATTTCGGCGAGTAACTGTTTTGTTTTTCCTTCTGTAGTTTCGAGCTATCTAGTCAAATTTCTATTGTTTTGTTGATTGACGGAGACTGGATTCGTAGATATTTTTAGCAAAATTTCGGATATAAGCGAGATTTTGCAATAATTAATCGCTTCAAAATAGTCCAATAATATAAATATTGGAGTAATTATAGATATACAGGATGGTCCACCATAGGCTTTCCTCGTCTTGTAACTGTCGCTCTAGTGGGTGCCAAAAAAAATCTAACGTGTGATATTTATAGAGAACATTTTGACGTTAAAACTTTAGATCTACGAGACCAGGAAATCCTCTGGCGGACCACTCTGTATAGATACTTTTGGCAATAGTAGCCTAATTTTGTCGCACAATTCCATGTGTTTCTTGAAATAATAAAGGTCAACAAATGCCAAATGTCAACAACAAATGCCCATTTTGATCGGAGAGCATTCGCCAAAAAAATTTAATCCTGCATAAATTGGGCGCTTTCCCTCCCCTCCCCCCATCAATTTCCCAC
>JAZBGX010002800.1:0-11507 GCA_037414775.1 Zonitis immaculata | reverse complement strand
AAACTATATTCGGAATTGAAGAAATTCTAATAATAAAAAAGATATGATAAAAGCCATAGAAAAAAAATCTGCTGGCAGCGCTCTCTACAATATGCAGTAATGTTAATACTCTAACAATGTCTGGCTTGCTTTAAAGTGGACGTGCACAAATTTTCAACTTGATTCGCCTCATTGTGTCTTAGATATATCCAATAATAGAAATATTTTTATACTCTTCAAGGCGCCATAACTTCTTAAAGAAGCACTTTGGTACTAAGGTATATTTGGTTTAAACGGCCCCATTTGACCTCAGGAAGCTGCTGTTACGCTGTGTCCCTTTACTTTTGGGACAACCTGTATATATAGGCTGTCCCAAATTAGTGTAATAAACCAAAGTTATGTTTGTTTAAATAGAATGCCATATTTATCAGTATATCACCGAATTACATACATACATGATAATGGGTCTATCGTTCTTCAATCCGCAGTTATTCAACTTTTCGTTGAGAAAAAGAGCAATGTTTGAAAAGTCACTACAAGGTAATTCACCAACATTTTGCAATCAAAATACCACAGAAAATCTCAAAATAACTTGTTGTTTAAGCAAATAGCCGATTATCAGTCCAAGCGATGAATCATTCACAGAGTGTGCTACTTTGCAAGTTGTTATTGAGTAACTCATTTCTTTCACATGGAACGTTCTATATTTGACCACACATGTTGATAGCTTTTTTGACAAGCTTTCCACTGATATAAAGTTTGAATGGTTATAAAACAATTTTGTAGAGTCTCTTCATAAATATGCAAAATCTATCATACAAAATTTATATAAGTGGAAAGCTCTTCAAAAATGCTATTAACATCTGTGGTCAAATATAAGGCGTTTCAATGAAAAAAATGAGTTATTCAACTTCTTTTAGAACATCATGTGAGTAATTGTTAACTAGTACCAACAATCACATTTTCTCTGAAACTGATAGTGGTTCTGAGATTTTCTGTAGTAAGATCGTTGCAAAATCTAAATGCGTTACCTTGTAGTGATTTTTTAAATATTGGTATTTTTCTTATAAAAAGGTTGAAAATTGCAGGAACAGAAAAGATAGACCCATAACCATTCATATAAAGTATCATTATTTTTCCACCATAAACCCAATTATGTATAAATATATATGTCATTCGATTTAAAAAATCATTACTTTGGTTTATTACACTATTTGGGAACAGCCTCTATACAATACAAATATTTTAAGGATATGTAGTATAATTACGCCTGCGGGATGACGAAAACCAAATTTCAATATATTGAATAGCAAAAATGTTACATATAACTGGGACACCCGGTATATATACAAAAGTTATGTTAACGGAATTATGTATTTAGTTTCAAATATTAGAAAATCAATTAACAATACAAGATAGATTTTATGTTAATTCCAAGTAATTTTATTCCTGGAATTGATATAATTGTTGTAATTTAATGAATTATCTATAAATTAATTTTCTTTATTTAGAAATAAGAAATTCTTATCAATTTCAAATTGAATCGGTCATCAATTATTTATTATTAACTGCGTTAATTTTCTAAAATAAGAACACAATCACGATTATGGAAATGAACATTATTAGAGAAAAACAAACAATGAAAATCATTAATCGATTTTTTTCGAATAGTTAAAATTCACACGAAACAATTTACGAAATTTTAATCATACATTAGCGAAGATCAAAAAGTAATTTTTATCTATTCACTCAATTCTTTTTTTCTGTTTTCTAGCTCAAATAATTTGTTTTGAGTCAATGATGATGATGATGATGATGATAATGATGCACAAGAATAGAACAAAATAGGTAATTATAATAAGAAATGATTGCATCAATTATCGGATGCTCAAAGCAAATTTTGAGCGATCAACATTGAAGCCTCCCAAGTACCCAAGTAAATATCACTTAACTAAAAAAGTGCGTGAGCTTGTTTCTTGTGCCGAGCACCATGGGTATTTTTTCATGTTTTTTTATAGAACTTGTTTATCTACTGTCATTCGTTTTATATGAATTCCTATTTTATTGCAATCGCGTCACAAGTTGATCCACAGCTAAATATTTGCTACTTCTTTTTCTCCTTGAATTTCAGTTTCCAGAGAGATTCGCAAGGATTCAATGTTGGAATAAGATTTACCACCAATAAGAAGGTTGTGTCCATCGTCGAATATTGTTCTCTTCTAATGAAGTTCATTTCGATGAAGCTTGGCCTCATGCCTCTCTTTCTGTGCCAGTTTTGTATTACGTTCTTCAGTAACGCGAGATATTGAGTAGCAATATCATTTTCTTTGGAGCTCAATAGCTCGTAATAGCTATTCTACACGAGACATTTTTTTCAGGAATCTGTAAGTCTTTATGGCACCCATTTTGCGTTCACTTTCTTCATGTTCAGTTTTTGTAATAATTTCTCCGCAAGTGGACCTGGAGATACCAGTTCTAGCCGACAGTGACCTTACAGTCCAAGCACTTGATTGGAGGAAGACTTCTTAAATTTCCAGTATTCTTTTCTTTGTTTCCTTTGTTCATCAACCACCTTGATGTAATAGAATGCCAAAATTTCCTTGAAATTTCTAAAGATCAAAGATGCACTGTATTTTTATCGCAGACATTCTTGCCTATATATAATCTTCTTGAGTTGACGGTCGACTTCAGCTACGCTGGGCTGCTGGACGTACAAAAATTTGAGGATAACGTACATTCCATCTCACCGAATGAAATTTGTACAGACAAATCAGAATTTGAAGCTATAGTAATGTGGTTTTTAAGTACCGCACTACATACTTTTGTCAGCTGTTCGAGACAGGGATCGTCGGTGTTGTTATTCAAAAGCTATGAATTTTCAAAGAGTAGCATAAGAATGCGTGGACAGCTTATCGATTTATGATAAATTGGTCATGAACAAAACTTCTATTAGAAATTTTTTTTTCTTCTCGCGTTACCAGCAGTAAATTTCTCTCAATAGGTTGTTAATCGATGGTGCAATTCCACATACGATAAAGAATATTTTACATCCAATTTTTTTCTGTATTTGATGGACAGTAACAGACATTGTTAATTTTGCGTGATTGGAAGCGAGCTAAACCACAACTACTGTAATCTATTGTAATCAGCTCCAATGAGTTAACGCATCACTCATCAAGAAACATAACCTTCTTTGATCAATCGAAAATGAATGCCAATTTTACAGGACATAGCACTAAATCTAGAACCGCGAAATTGACCCAGGAAAAAACCCTGAGTCTGACTAGGGAACGTTACCACACGCACCTTATTCTCCAGACATTTCACCTTTGCCTATCTCTCGACAATTATATCTATAAAACATTGACAGTTCAAAGCTCTAGTTGATATTAAAGATGCAGTCCGACAATTTCTTGATTCCAAATCCGTAAATTTTAACAATACTGGCATTCCATAATTAGTGCAACGTTGACAGACAGTCATTAAGTGCGTGATGATCACTTCGTTGAATGATAATGATTTCTAATAAAGTTTTATATTTTCCATTTAGAAGCGAACGAATTTCTTTGGTTATTTGAAATTGTATTGTATTGAAATTATTCCCATATTTTATTTTATTTGCTGTAAAAAAATATTTTGAATATTGGTCAATTATTGATCATCACATTCTGAAAGGATTCGGCAATAGATTATATTGCAAGTTTATCTTTAGTGATTTCGCCGCCTAGTTTAGATTAGCAATAAACTTGACACTACTACTATAGATATAAAATAGTACCTACAGTAAATTTATTGTCATTGGATTATTTAAAAATTTTATTACAATATTTTTTATTTTTATATTAATTAAGAAAATTCCATAGATTAATATTGGATTTAATGAAGGAGAAGATTCAATAAGAGATTGTAATCATATTCAAATCGAGTTGATAATCTTATTCGGCTGGCGTCAATTATCAATATTTTCCACCTATAGAATAGGAACATAAATGAATTCTATCCTGCAATCTTCTCAATATAGACTCGTATGAAACGATAAAACTAATTACGACTTCTCATAAATGAAAGAAAATAATAATAATTTAATGTTCGTATTATATTGTTGATATAAAATTTAATGTAGAAAATATGCAAAATCTACATCAGCTATTGTGTTAATGTTTCCATACATATACATAAATATAGGTATATACAGATATAATAATTCTACAGGGCGTCACCAAACAACTATTCCTAATTTTCAGGAATAATGAAGGACACTCCAATAGAATTTTATATAAATAAACTACTGTTCGGGAATTTCTCAGTGCCTAGATAAACTAGAAATCATTCAATTCGCCATGCTTCATTTGCATTACATAAACTGCTAATTCAATATGTATGACATAATGCAATTTGAATCAAACACCTATTTGTGTAACAATGGATGACTTGTGGTACATGTTCTAGAAAATTGGAATTTTGAGATACTCTAACGATATCTCAGAGAATATTCGCGAATACAAAATAAAAATTAATTTTTACTTTGGATACCGTGGGGAGAGCTTCGAGGTGACAGCTGATTTTTTCCAGTTTATCTCGATACAGAAGAATTTCTGGAGACTATAGTTTATTAATAAAAAACGTTTATTCGAGTGCCTTCTATCATTTCTGACAAGTGGGAATAGTAATTCTGTGACACTCGGTATATAGCAATATTTATCTTTTTGAAACAAGTCGTTTAATTTCTATATTTATTTCCCATTAAACAGCAACGAATATTACTTTAGTTTTTAGATTTAGATCATTATCATTACCACTAATAATTATACGTATAATCAATATTTTACATAAACTGTTCAAATGTTTACTATTATACCGACTATTAGCATCATTTCTGGGTATTTCTTTTTTTGTTAATTATTCTCACTTTTATTCAATTTATTGTTGAATTAACGACTATAAAACGTGAATTCCAATTAAAAGATGATGCCAATGTCTGCAACAATTGACCTTTTACCAATCAACATGGAAAATATTTTATTATATGACTTGAATAAATGATAGTCATCAATTCGATATTGATTTTATAATTATAACAGTTATTGAAAAATAAAATTTTAATGAAAACGAAATAATAACGAACGTCGTGTCTAAATAAATTGTGAAGGAAACAAAAATTCGTTTTCAAAATCAACCAACTTACCTATATAAATAAAAATTTGAATTTTTAATAAACAATTAATTAATTCCTATAAAGGCATTTTTAATTGTTGGAAATTAGAAAAATGAAATTTTTGGCTTAACTATGCTAACATTCACGCTCCTGTTCTCTGATCAACGAATTAGGTCCATAATTATGACTTGACTTTGGTATGTAAAAATTTTAATTAAAAGAGAATAATTATTCTCCTTGAGCATTACCGTTTAGAGGTTTTTTTATTTTTTATGCATTGAAAAACGAATGAATTTGTGCTTTCTCAAATTACTATAAGTATTCCGTCAATAATTGCAGGTTTCCTATTTATAATTTATAGCATTTTAAAGTAATTTATTTCTCTTGGTTTTTTTGTGTGTTTATATTGTTAGTGCTTCATATTAATTATTTGTAGATATAAACAAATAGAAATTGGTTTTAATAGCACTACAGTTCCGTTAATATTTTTATTTTTGTTTCGTGTTTTTTTTCCGGAGATTTAGAAATTACTTGTAGTCAATTTTCAATCCATTTTAATTGTATTTCAGTCTATTAATAATAAGTAATAACCTAGATTTATTTAAATTTTTGGGAGGAAAAAAATTATTCACTATTGTCTTGTTTTTTCGATTTTATTAAATTGCAAAAATGGGAGCATTTTTTTTTTTTTGTAATCTTCCAACTGTATTTATTCGTCTGTTTAAAATTTAGATTTCTAAGTCACAATCGATTGATTAGAAGCATAAGCATGTCTAATAAATAAGAGTCCTGAGTTGGAGAACAGAGAGACTTTGATTAAACGCTCTGATTATCCGTTATTTTGATAAAGTCAAGATTTATTATATAGAAAAGCGGAAATTGTGTCGTGTTACACATTAAATAAAAATCCACATTATTTATTTTTGCATTCCATATATTGACATCTTAAGCTATATGACAAAATATAATAAATGCAAACATACATTCGCAACACGCCACACCATAAAGACTATTGATAATAACATTTAGTATTCATTTTTTGATGGATTTTAAGACGGGTAAAATTACAATCAATAAATTATAAGGTTCAAAACGGGGAGTTACAAAAAAAAATGCTTCTTCTCTCTTTCAATAGAAATATCACCAACATATTTACTCTAGGTGTCAGTTTTAATTGTAGAACAACTTTCAGGGTAGGTTATAAGCACAATAAATTAATGAAACTATGGAATTACAACCGTCAAAAAAGTTATAATTTCAAATTACTAATTGAAAAAAAGCGTCCGTTAAATTTTAATATTATTCATATTCATATTGAATTGAAGCTTACTTCCAATTTGGAGCTTTTATTGTTTGATAATCGAAATAAAGACAAGTTTTTATCAAAACTTCGCCACAAAAGAACTGAATAAGAGTAATCAATTTTTTTGAATTCAGATCACAATCTAGCACTCCAGTAAAAACTATATAACATTACGTCTTTGATAGTTTGAAAGCTGGTCCTGACGTCACAAAAATTTATTTATTCACAATTTTTTTTAAACACCTTGTAAAATTTATGAGAAAAATCATCAAGGCGTGCAAATTGCAACGTGAGACTATAAGTCGAGGGCCGCAACTATGTCAATTATGGCAAATAAATCTTGTTCATGGATCACGTAGATGGTTTTTTTTTTGTACAATAATACAAATACGGAATAGCCGAAAAAACTACATTAGAATACGTTCTTCATTGAATAAAGTTTGACGAAAAAACACAAACCACAAAATTTAATTTTTAGAATATCTACTTTTTTCGAATAAAAAAAAACAAATCTGATATTGTGAAGGCGTTTGCAATGGATAGAAGAAAGACAAAATAGAGAAACATAAGTTTCAAACAGACGTGTAAACGAGACAATTTGAAAATTATTACACGCTATATAAGATTCTGTTTAGTGGTGGCGAGAAACCTGGCAAGATACGAACAGGCGTAGAGAAGCTAAATCACTTTGAATTATAATATAGAAACATCTCTATATCTTTAACGTGACAAACGAACTAAAAATTATTATTAATTTCGTTTTATAAATAAATATGAGAGATTTTCATATAAATTTGCAAAGAAATTTTAATTAAGAACAGTTATTCGTTTAGATGAAAACATTCAAATTATCCTCAACAGTCGATTAATTTACTGTTCCATTTATATTTTATTTTTGATTTAAACCGTATTTTGTGTCCTAAATTCTCTTATTTGCATCAAGATTCATTTGTTGTTTTTTTTTATTTCTTTCGAATTTTTTTCCATTTCATATAAATGATTCTTTCAAAATTGAACCGTTATAGATTTTTTCCGTTTTTGATATTATTGAAATTAATCTTTTGTTAATAAAAATCTGAAATCAAAATTCATGTGCTATAAATTCAAATGTTCCAATAAAATTGATATAAACAATTCATTCTGACATTTCCAGGTTATTATTATTAGACAAGATCGAAACCGATCCAATTTCGAATTATTAAAGCAGAGTAAAAAGCGATAAGACAGGTGAATATTTAAATTTATGACTATTTAATTCTCTATTAATTATAATCATTATATTGGGAAAAAATTGTTATTTATTCCAATGTGTACGATCTACTAAATCAAATGATCGCTCTCATTAAAGAAAAATTAAAATATGTAGTATAAAAAGTTCCGAAGTGTGGAATATTGGTGGATGCGCCGGGCGGTTCTTTTAAAAGAAAAAAAATCGCCTAATCGCTATCCATATTAATTTGAATTCGCCAACGCTTAGTTCCACACAAATTCGATTTTTAGCTAATTCTGTTATTAATCGACGACAAGGAAATCTACCAAATGCTGAGTTCTTGGAAAATAAACTGCTAACGGTACTTATTGGACAAACAGAACCAAGAGAAAGTCTTTTGCATTGTTAAAAGTACCGATTTATAGTTCTTGGATGATTGGCTGCTATCCAATATTTTATTGTTTATTGTTATTTTCTATTGAGTGAAGAAAAATTCTTATTTTGTGTGAATAGAAAAAATAAACAACAACTAATTTACAATCTCGGTTATTTTGTTGATAAGTAGGCAAAGTGCACCTTCAGGTCACTGCAGTAACCTCGATCAAGGTCAAATACACTTCCTTTTAGATAAAAAAAAGACGCAATTTTTCAGCTCATATAACTAAAAGTACAGCTGTGAGTTTTCTATATAATTTCAATATAATAAAATTTAGGGATATATTGCCATATAATTGATGGTATAACGATTAAATTGATTCCAATTCAAATTATTACAATTTATACACTCCCATCATCATCATCATCATAATATAATGGATGGAAATTATGAGTTTAATTTTAGTTTCGAAAAAGAGATTTATTAGAGAAGGTGTAATAATGAGAATTTGAGGTAATTTCCTGAAATTTAGGTTACCAGATCAAGACAAAAGGAAGTTCAAAGTAATTAAATAAGAGAATTTGGAGAAAACTGCTAATATGACCACAATTTTATTAGAATTGTTTTATCTATGATACGTAAAGGTCAATAATTCTAAACTCCTTTATTTCTGTTTGGCAAAAATAAAACAACTCCAGCTCTAACTGTTTCTTGTTATTTACAACAACTATAATCTGGAGTAAATCTTGAACAAAAAAACAACAAAGAAACTTTCTATCTTTCTTTCAATAAAACATTATTGTTTATTTCAAATTGCTATTATCAATTTATATATCTATCGATTCTAGAGCATAATATGATATATAAAGAAAAAGTGGAAATGGTAATTTTTGTTATAGTCGATATATAGATATATTGAAATTGAGTGGCACTGGAGCACACCAGTTTATATGTAGAAGAGGTGGTCCAATATAGGCCAGTCTGTGCTCCTTCAACAGACCGTGCTGGTGCCAACCAACAAACAACTATTGTGGTGCAGTCGTTGTCGTAGTGTCTTCCAATTTTCCAATTAATAAAAAAAAATTCAAATAATTAACCAAGTGATGGATCAACGTCTTCTATATTTAACAACAACATTAGCTACTATTATATCAGGTAAAAAAACAATTATAATTTCCAAGAAAATCCCGAGCATTTTTGAATAGAACAAGATAAAATTTTGCTCTTGGTTGTCAAAAAAAAAAAAATTAATATAAAACTCAATAATCGAGTGTTGGAAATAAAACAGTGAGTTATAAATTTTATATTTTCATAAAATTGTTTGTATGAAGAAGAATTCTTGTTCTTTGTTGGAATTATTTCCAATTAAAACCTTCAAATTTATTATAAACATTGAATGAAAATTGCCAAAGAAATCCGATACTTATAAAAAAATAAATATTTTTTCGTCAATTATAGTCTCTAATTCAAAGAAAAAAATATAATAAATAACTATTTCGTTTCTCTATTATTAAATAAAAAATTGCTTTGCTGTTGAGAACTCTAAGTCTCGATCTATAATTATTGTACAAACAAAAAAAAACTATAATTTCCAGAACTTGAATTATTTTTTAATAAATTCAACAATAATAATATTAAAAATTCACATTAAACACCTACTCTTTGCTGTTGTCAATTGGAATTTGCTTGCATTATCTTGCAATTGCCAACAACAAAAATGATTGTCGTTTTATCTAATAAACCACACCCTTATTATAAATTTATATTGTCGCTATTCAAAACTATTTTTTTTTTTAAATACAATACACAGAAAAACATACGTCATGAAGATTATAAAGTTGACAAGTTGGATATTTATCTAAAAAAAAAATAATAATAATAAAGAGCGGCTTATTATCCAATGGAAGAGAATCTTAAGTTATTCTAAACAACGAACCTGACCGTTGACGATAGATTTCAGATTAGCGGTAGATTTACTCTACGACAATTTAAAATATTATTGTGATTTTTATTAGTTTTATTCTCGAAAAAAAAAGTATCTCGATGATGATAAATTGTTGATGTTGTACATAAATCATGTTATGCCGGCTATGCAGCTCATTATGCCATTACAAAAAATATTCCACGATAAATATCAAATATGATCAAAGACTGCAAAATTGAAGAAAAATAAATAAGTTTATTCATGTTCAAGTATCAGGAAATGATGTTGGAATATTTAAATAAGATAAATATAGATTTGCAATAGAATTATCACAGCGGCGTAGAGATAAATTTCATGAAATGACATACACTTTGGATCACTTAACAAGATAATATCACATCAATCATTCATTACAATTTTTAATTTAAGTGATCGAATAACGAATCAATAAGTCGCATCTTTACTTTGATCTAGTTACATGTTTTCGGATGAAATTGTACGCCAATGATTTAGAACAAAGACAACATTATAGAGTGTAATGTTGAGATAAAAGTGAATCGTAGATAGTTGGTCACACTTCATGGATTCCCGAGTTCGACAGCCTCTATACCAGATACATTGCCAGTACCAATCGGGAACTCAAACCCATACATTATATATGTATATATATATATATATATAGGTATATGCATAAAAAATATATCTAGGTACTTATAATATTTATTGAATAAAAAACCGCAAACAAATTATCTATTAATGGTAAACGAGTCAACTATATTTATACAAGGACGAATATTGACATTGACCTCAAGATGAATCATAGTTCATCAACAATATTGCCAAAAAATATACCGGAAATTTCAATAGGCAATCAAGCAACGAAACGATAATAAGAATCTTGGTCAAAATTTCAATAATTGATTAAATTTCAAAATCCTTCCCAATATAACGGTTCATTGGTGGATGGACTAATTTTAAATTGTCTATTTTTCGAAAAAAAAAACAAACAGACAAACAGTAAAATATTGGAATAAAAAAACGAAATATTCTAAAATTACTGTTAGCCGGCGACAAAACTAATTGAATTGATAATAATCTAGAGAATGATTAAATGTGTTAATGAATTGTGGTAACAGTTGCACAACTAGGAAGTTAATATTTTGCCACTCGTCAATTTTTATTTTTGTTTTGTTTTTTAATAGATTGAAATTGAAATTGATTGAATTAATTAGCACACTTTTTTTCTTCTCTTAAATTGATTGAATTAATTCTAATTACATACGCGTCCACTACTCTTATTTAACTATCTATATGATTTATTATTATCCAATTGAATTCATTTATAGTACTGTAATTATATAAGGAAGTGTTCATTAATTGGATTATTGATCGTTTATCTATAAACTGGCATTGATTTTATCTCAAAACATTTCCATTTTCATTCAATTAGTGCAACCAAAATGTTCGAAATGTCGATGTTCGTTTACAACTAGCACGAACTAGATGACTTGAACATGGTGAATAGATTCAATTACTGTTGAATATAGGTATACCTATATA
>JAZBGX010002798.1:0-11515 GCA_037414775.1 Zonitis immaculata | reverse complement strand
GCGAATAAAGAGCTCATATTTGCTGAGATATGTTATTTTTGTGAGTAGATTGATATTTCGATTAGCATCCATATAACTTTACGAATATTTCAATTTTACTTCTAGACTTGATTAGAGAGTTTCGATCAAGGGATGAACACAATAATTTTCTTTCAATATTGAATCTAAAGAATTTTTTTGCATTATAGGACTGTGTTTTACAGTTTTCACGATTTTTATTATATATCGATGTAGTGCGGACCGAATTACTCAGTCTCCCACTGATCCTGATCGGACAAGATATTTTTACAGTTGATGATATGAAACAATGTTCTCATTTAATTTCCCAATCGAAACTGGAAACTGCAAGACTGAGCTATCCAGATCGATATGAATGAAAAAATTTGTAATCAATTTTGGGTATTAATTTACAATCGTACTTGTAGAGTGAGCCTCGACAAATTTAGAAATACGAGAAACTTTCCTGTAGATATAAAAGCTCATGTTTCAGCGAAGGCAGAGTTTCCCATGAATCGGTAGGTCGAGCGAATATAGACACAACGGATAAGTTCATGGAAGAGAATTGTTCCATCAATTAAGATGAAATTGAAACTGATAGTTACTTGCATTAGATATTAGCATAACAGGAAGTTGTTTTATGTTATAGATTGAAACTGAAATTTCCAATAATCCGTGTTTTTCTACTATCTGGCGAATGGGGAGCGAATCATTACTCCGGTTAAAGTTTTAGAAAGATCTATGCAGTAAGCTAAAAGTCACCCACTCATTTCCGATCAAGCATTTGTAATATGTTCGCTAGAAATATTTGGAATTAGATTAAATATCATCGTTATCCATAACGACAAATATATTTTTTTCACATACTTGCCTACATAAAAAATTAATGGAGAATTTATAATATATTTTTTTAATCTAAATCTATTATTTTTGAGAGCTTTAAAAAAAATTTGCGTGTTTTGGTAAAAAACGAGATTACTGAAACACGCATTCGAAACATTACAACAACCTTTGAAAAGAACATCGATTCTTAATTATTTTGTGGAATATAGAAAGACTAACAATATAAGAACATGTTTTTGTTTCTTTATTTTATTGAATTTACACACCACATTTACTCTATATGTTGATTAAGTTTGTTCCTTATTTGTTGATTTGCATCTGAGAGATTACAGATTCTTTTGCAAAGTCCAAATCGCCTCTCGTTGTTCATTCATCGAATAATTGATTAAATTGAGAAACAGAAATATAGTTGAGCTTTTGAATTACAAAAAATACATGAGAATTCCATCGTTCATTCAAATGTTTTATCACATAATTTTTTTTGTTTAGTAAAATAGAGCCACATTTTAGCAGTAGCAATTTAGCATTGTTTTTGTTTTGTTTTTTTGTTCGTCGCACGTTATTCTAGGAGGGCAATGGCCAATGGCTATCACTCGAAGCCGAATTAGTGATGAGAGATGGAGAAGTTGTAGGTACGAAGAATCCAACTGGACATTCTTTATTGGTAGACTGTCGATTCGAATTACCATTCGGTAAGTAGGACTCTATCATAAAAAAAAAAAATCAATCAACAAGAAAAAATCCTTTTATCCTCAATTTTTATCCTTAAAGCTTTTATAAAAAGCGTTATACTCGTAATTTTTTGTGATGTAGAGAGTTATCAACAATTAACTTTGGTCGCTATATAGTTGCTTTAATTAATTATTAGTTGTTATTGGCTTCCCGTATCGAGTTGTTGGCTGTTGTATATAGTCAAAATTTAATTTCGAAACTTGATCGATTGCAAAGCTATAGTTATACACAAACATTATAATTTTAATTAGAGTAGACTTTGTATTATTCGAATTTTAACATGGAAATTTCATTATTTATTTTAACGTTTGATGTTCGTAATTGTTCGTACGAGTCACATCTCCAATCAACCATTAAATTAGTCTTAATGGTCAGATTGGACCAGAACGGAATAGGAGAAGGTCCGTTACTTGGATAATTAAATTTTTCTGCATTACCGAAACTGTCCAAGTTGGCAAACATAAAAATCAATTCGATTATTGAACTGTAGGCAAAGTTCAAATAAGAGAGCACCTGAAACTTTCAACTTATTCGCAACAAAAATGTAGAATTCAACTTGGACTTTATTTTGCATAATTTTTAATTATCCAATGTATCTCATGGAATGGAAACTTCATAGTTTTGTTACAAATTTATTTATAGCGAATTTGAATTTGCTTAGAACTCTCCATAATTTCAGATCAAATTCTACAAAGTTGAATAATATTTTCACAAAGTTTGCCTTGTTAAAATGTAAAATTTTCCTGGAACTGTTGTCGTATCAATTTGAATAAATCGTACCGATGTTATTATCGAATTTTCTATTTTTGGTTCTATTAACATCTATAAATCATGAGTATATCGAATGGAAATCTAAATATATCAAATGATAAAAGAAGTTCGGGATATGAATCGGATGAAAAATTCAAAGTAAAACCTGATACGAAAATACAGTAAAACTTCGCTATAACGCTCTTCTATGCAACGCTATTGTGATTAACGATTAAGATTTACCGTATAGTTAATAATTTTTATAATTTTATTTATTGTTGCTTTTTTTTTTGTACTTGATGAGAATTGAAAATCGAAAAAAGAGAGAGAATAACAGTCATTCAATATATCAAATTGATCCTTGAAATTGTTGAAACTTCCTTTTACTTTTGTAAGATAAATGTTGGCTTAACGTCTGAAATTTGAGCTGTATTTGTTTGTAATAAGGAAATATGAGAAAGTTTCTTGCTAAAATCGGACTCATTCGTGATCGTATTATAGATTTTGGACAAACTGGATACAGTAATAATAAAAATTACACCATTTTTTTCCAAATGGCAAATAATAAGTTTTATAGCAAGATAATCGAAATAAATCCAAACAAATGTCGACATATGACCACCATTATTCTGTAAGGTAAATCACAAAATAAATTGTAGTAATATCAAAAATATGTTGCAAAACATAAGTTTATAATTTCATAGAAAACTTCCCGTGCATTCATGAAATAGTTGAGTAGAGCGAGCTTATATGGGAATAAATCAAATTCTTATTATTGTGGGAATTGTAATACAGATTTCCTTAAACATTTCACCGTCCATCAATTTGAAATTCTACAAGCATATATATTTTTTTTTTGTTACTGCAAAGGTTAGAAGTCAAGCTTTATTTTGCATTCCGGCCAACGATCAATAGACTATTTTAAAAACGAACAATAAAACTAGAACTGGAGCAATAACTATTCTTTTATGTAAATAATCCTTTTTATGCCAGTACAACGAAAGAACAACGACTTATTTGATGATAATATCGATAATAACGTTTCCAAAACATTTTCTACAATTTGCGACAATAGTATCGGTAAAATCCCCAAATAATTTGTGACTTTCCCTATAACTTTCTCTACATATTTTCCTGGTAAATTGTAGCATGATCCTTGAAATTTTTTTTTTATTCAAATTTCATATAATCATTAGATAGTAAGTAGTATAAAATTAGAGTAGAATTAGAGACAAAGTTTGGGTGGTGTACAGGCCGCTGCGACCCCCCGACCGGTTGGCGGAGCATCTTGCGTGGCTCCATTGTCTGCCGAAACGATGCTACCAAATCGTATGCTTCTCTAGGTAAAAGCCCACCAATGCAATATTTTCTAATTTTTTGCTTTCAAATTACTTCTAGAATTTAAATAATAAATCAATGAAATTTTGAAGCTTGATTGTTCGCAAAATTCGAGCTTCAGGATTTATTGCATGCATCTATCACGTTTGCTTCAATTTCGCTTACAACATTAACACTTCGCAACGCTTTAACACCTCTAAATTCTTTAACATAATTATTCTATCAAAAATTGATATGATTGGTTGTATTTGTATGTTTTCTTTGATATGGAAATCTAAATATTTTATGATGATAATAAAAAATCATCCACTATAGCACGACTCTATCTATTTATTTATTGTTCCATAAAAATAACGATAAAATCTACAAAAATAAATCTCCACATTGATTTATTTGGAATATTCACAATGAAATGATGTAAATTATTAGAATCATAAAAATAAAATATTTACTAGATTTGTAAATACATTTCCAGATCCGGAGAATATAGAAGCTTCCGATCTACAAAGAAAACTCGAGATGCTCAACAATATTATGGATCAAGAAGCAAGAATGGAGCAAGCACGTCGGCAAATACAATATTTCGGTCATTGTAAGTAGATTTGTATTTCGATTCCATCAAATTTTGTTAATTTAATCCAACAGTTTATATCAAGTTCAACCTCTAGTCAATAACAATTTAGCAAGAGCTACGATGATGATAATCATGAATGTCATGTAAATTCAACAGTATTATAATAATAGCCATAAATCAAATACATATGCAATCCGTTCGGACATTGAACATTTCAATCGTTAATTAGAATTTGATTCAATCATCAATAATTTGTTGATATTCAAGTCTTGACGATGCTACAACAATCCAAATACAAATTACTTGTAGATATTCATGTTAATCAATAAATTACATATTGTAAGCTTAACTTTATCTAATCTATTTCCGTTCAATGTCAATAATATTCTAGAAATGATCTGTTTATTAGCGCTATTTTCAATGTTTGATGATCCGTCAAGTCAATATCAATCTATATTATTCTTATTATTATTGCAATTTTATAGCAGCGATATTCAAAATTGAGTAGATGAGCTACTTATTTCAATAATTCGCCTTAAAGCAGTTCCATCATTTAGGTAATAAGATATTTTGTGATACAATAGAAATGTCTAAGGAATTTCTATTTTTCCATCCAACATAATAAGGTTTCGTTGTCGTCGTATCGATAGAAATATCTTTCGTTGATCAATTTCATTATAATCATAAATTCCTTTATCAGCAAAAATCATGTTAGGCAAAAGAATAAAAAAAGTAATTTTTCTATTAAATTATCTATCTTTTAGAATTATAAGATAGATTTTTTGCAAAAACAATATTCCCCGGCGCCTCCACCATTTTTATAATAATAGCTGTAACGAAAGTCGCGTTTTTTATATATATATATTTCTTGTTTCTATCCGTTGAATTTATTGGATTGATCTAAGAATGGCACATGTAATCTTTGATTTCTACAGAAAATAGAAAAAAAAATATATATTGCCTTGTTTTCTGTTACTCAAGAGACGGCTACAAACTGTAGGTAACTTGTTTCGATTATTACGCGTCTCTATAATTCGGAAGCAATCTTGCTATTTTACAATCTACAACTACATGTTGTATCATCGAATGTTTTCTATCCAATTTCATCGAAAAAATTCTAATTTATTGATAAAATCAAACTATAAACAAGATTGAAGAATTAATGACAAAATCTGATACTTATTGGTAGCTTGAAGGCTTCAATCTTATTTACACATATATTTTGATTCGATTTTATTCTACCAGGAATAATAATTGATGGCCTAGTTTCCATCATCATTCAATTATTAGGAAATAATTCTATTATAATTTTGCTAGAATTTGTTTGTTGAAATTTGCAACATATTCCCATACTATTGCAAAGTGTTGAGATAATTTGATGATAAAAACAAAACTAGTTCAAACAATGCAACATGCCGAATTGTTTAACTTGAATTTTTGCAATGTTGCTACCATATTCAATTGTAATAAGCGAGATTATTGGATAATAGATTTTCCTAATATCTTAGAGCTGGTAAAAGAGCTCAAATCTTCTCAATTTATTTTGTCTGTTGCTTGAGTTGTTGTTCAGTAGAATTTACTATCAGTTATCTATGATAATATCTATAGTTATAACTCATAGAGATAATCTACTGATTGTGAGATTTTTGTTTGCCCGGCGCATCCACCATTCTAGCGTATGGTTTATTGCTATAAGACTTTTTGTCGATTAGTTCGCTTTTCGGACATTTTACAGATTTACTAATTAATTATAAATTTGGAAACAAATTTGTATTTGATTAGCATGTACAATTATTTGATTCAAAGAGACATAGCATTGTCTCTAAAGATAATACTTTCTTATCTTGTGCGACCTTTCTCAAATGAATTTTAGTTTCAATTCAAATTTATCTTTGTAATTGCGTCTAATCTCGTTTGTTTGTTTTTGTCTTTTTCTTCAATTCCTTGAATTTATAAGAAATCTCGATATCAGCCTCCCAGAAAAATCATTTTATGTGGTTTTTCAATGATTCCATCCTAGGTTCAACTTTAAACCCTATATATGGCGTTTTCTGACAGACAAAACACTTATTAGATATTTTCTCATCATCAATATCTGCAGTATCCTTAATTTCTGTTAAATTGCCATATTATTGAAGAAAAATATAATCGAGAAACTAGCTAAAACCATTTTTTGGACGGCCTGTATTTCAAGAGCAAAACAATTGCAGACTTATATATTCACATGAGCTTGTTTTCTTGAAATTAAACAATTTATCCAGTAAAGTTTGAGCAATCACTTATCAAACACCCTGTATTATGTATGTATGTATTTTAAATTCTGTGCGGATTGAAGATTTAACGAGAAATGCGTTAATAAATTTGTAGGACTTCAGAAGTTTATTCTTCCAAAAGAGGGCTCAATTTTTTCCAGTTCACATACTACAAAGTTGTTGGGTCCACAAAAATACTGTAACGTTCAAATTATAAATACATGTGGTTATGAATTATTAATGAGTAAATGTTCGCTATATTTCAATTCAAAATGGAACGATATTGTTATATTCTATGAATATTTAATTAGGAATTAGATAATTGCTTGGAGCATATAACACATTATTTACTAAATTATTCAAAAATAATAATAACAATTTGATTGAGTAAAACAAAAAACACCAAAGAATTTGAAACAAAACAATTATTTGTTGAATATATTTCCTAATCATTTTTCAGCCAATAGTAATCACTTTGACAATGAAATTTCAGCGGGTTATTCAGAAGATAGTGATTATACATCCGATCTGAATTATCCAGTTGGTCAACATGCAAATTCATCAGCTTCTCAATTCCGTTCGGCTGCACATCAAATAAATACACCACAACGGTCACTAGAGACATCACGAGAGAATTCCGATGAACGAGATGATGGTCCTGTACACCAACACCATCTGTCGATGCCACCAACTACCACCACCACCACCACCACAGCTGCACATCATTTAAGTCCAGGAATTTATAGACGCCACCACCAGGTTAGTTTTATTGAAGAAACTGATCCAATTTTTTTTTCTTGTCGTCGATGAATTTTTTATCAAACTTAATCAACCTCATTATGAATTACGTCAAGTGACTGGATTTGTGCCAGATTATTTGCCAGCGATTCATAGTCGTCTGTGTGAAATTCAACTAATTTTATTTTGCATTTTCATCAACAAAAGCATTTACTATAATTCTCCTGACACCCTATCGATTGCGGGCTCTCAATAAACCGTAAAATATCGAATTAGTTTACTCATGGGAACTGGAATTTAACTAAAATTTACAACAGAAAGATGGCAATTATTAATAAAATATGTTCAAAGTTTTGATTTATTTGTAAAACAAATTGTAAACTTTGAATGTTTGTTGATTAGTCGTAAAAGAAAATTTGAATTTTCTTATCAACGCAAATACTAAAAAGAAAATTTTCACATAATAAGAGATGGTGAAACTTTAATATTGTTTGTATTCTGAAAAGTTTACGATAAGAGTTTGAAAATTATACACAATTCAACAATATTGAATTTGTGATGACTTCTTAATTGGAAGTGTTCATGTTCAACAATTATTTGTTTGGAGTTGTCAAACGAATTTATATCCCGAAATCAATATTAAATATACCGGATGGTTCATTCAACCTGTTGGACTAAAAGATTATAAAATTTTAACATTTTAACCAATTTTTTTTCCGGTTTATGTGTACGAGCTTATAAAAAAAGAATCTCTGTATGAAAAGTCCTATATAGAAGTCCCCCAAAGGATTTCTTAAGGATACAGTCAATACTGTCATTACTGACATTACCATGTATTCGAAACTATGTCATACCGAGAATTTTAAAATTTAATTGATCGTACACAATATCCGTTAAAGCTCATAATGCGGATATTCAACAGACGAACAACATCAACGCGATATTATCCATGAACTATCAATATATGGACAATTTATGTAAATTACATTTACTAACAGTAACACCTGCGTCTACTTATTTAGTGTATTCAATTGAGTCTAAATTAGAAATTCTATAAAATTATTAATAAATAGTTCTATTTTCTATTTCAATATTTCAGAGACATTCTACAGGAACTGAAGATTATAACTATGGAACGTCCAATATGGGACACAATACGAGACAATACCAGGATAATAATGCAGATTCGGATCCTTTATTTTATAATAGTCGTCCTCAGAACAAAACGGATTACACCAGGTATTGTATAATTCATTCCTATATATTTTTAAATTGAAATATCATAAAATTAACGTTTGTCTCATCAAAGATTAATCCAAAAATAAACAACATTCACAACAATTTGTTGAATTATGATTTACATAAATATTTTAGTTAATTAATGCTGATAGAAATGCAAATTCATCATCAGCTAAGTCTTATATTATTATAACTTCTCAACAGTTAGGAACTATTTGAAATTATTATTTACAATGCAAAGTAGTTTTATAAATAAAAAAAAAAATACATACATATGTCTACTTAATAGAATATTCTAATAACTATTTTGTTGTTGTTGTTGTTTTTGTTACTTTGTCGCATTGATTTTGAAGCCGACGAAGAAAATACCAATGGAGTAATGACGAAAGGTAAACAAGATTGGCAACTCTAAACAACAAACAGCACAATATAAAATTAGTGTTGTGTTAATGTTCAATCACGCTTATACGCACAAATATTTACAAATGCAACTATATCTTTGAATTAATCACAATTGTAACAATAAATTTTTCGGATTTATCGTTATTATTTTAATTTTTTTCTAGTCAAGATATATGGGCTAGCTGTGAAACATCATTTTATAATCAAAGTGTCGATAGTGTAGATGCTGGCTATTCATTCGATTCAGATTATTATGGGAATAAAGAAAATCGATTGAAAGGTGAGTATCCATTTTTTTTCTCTCTCTATTGAATCGACTATAATGAAATAATACTATTTTGGGTTTTAGGCCGTCCACCGAGCTTAGAACGACAAACTACATTATATGATGATGCGAGTTATTATGGAGATACGATTTATTATGGAAATGAGGGTGTTACACAAGTTAATTGTGGAGAT
The DNA here is from genome assembly GCA_037414775.1 of Zonitis immaculata. Lineage (NCBI taxonomy): Eukaryota > Metazoa > Arthropoda > Insecta > Coleoptera > Meloidae > Zonitis > Zonitis immaculata. Next base: position 2,191 of record JAZBGX010002798.1, on the reverse strand, counting down.
TTAAGGTAATTATTGTAATGGAAAAAGATGCTGTGAAGATCCCAACAAAAAGGACTTTCAAATGGAAATTGATATAACCGAACGATTATTAAATCGAATATAATGATGTCGAACTAATTCTCAAACGTCCAATTATAATCAATTATAATCAAAGATTTGTCATATAGTCCAATTTTAACAATAATATGTAAAATACTTGAATGTCTAGAGGGGCAATGTTATATTCGTTCCAGGAATTGTTTGAATATTCCGGGATTTTTCTAAACTTAACTTTATCCCTTAATCTCACCTATAAAGTTTTATTGAATACAGTCACGATCGTTCCAATTGTCGAAATTCTATATTTGGTGCTACAATCAACAAAAAAATCAATTGTCCAAAATTAGCACATTGATTATCAAAATTTCAAGATTGTATTTAATCCATTGTTGAATTTCTACGACATTTTATATTTGCGTGTCATAAAAATTAATAATTAAATATATTAGAGTTTTGAAAAGTTCCAATGTGTCATTGAATCTACGAAGGGTGATCCAAAAGTAACGATATTTTACTCAATTACATTAAATATAATTTATTTTCCAAAATACTCGATTGAAAAATCAAAATACTTAGCCCATCTCTACACTTTTTAGAAAAAAGAATCATCTAGCTAGCGTCTTTAAACTTGTCTCTGAGCTGTTTTTTATGCCAGCTAAATAGATAAAACTCACTGGGAGCTAGATCGGGAAAATAGAATGGCTGTTCGTTTAATTCTACGCCAGCTTATCGAATAGGAGTGATACCCATTTCGGCTTTGTGAGCTCGACTTATTCCCTACTTCATATTTGTTTGACATGCTAATTGTAATGATGGTTATCCTTGGCAAATAATTCAGCATAATCATCGCCTTGGAATTCTAAAAAAAAAACGGATACCATAACCTTTTGCACGAGCTTGCGATTATGAATCTCTTCGCTGAGGATGTCAGCGATCATTGTTTAGTTTAGGATCTATATGATTGAGCTAGCTTTTATCAGTTGTGCAAATCGAGTCTTTCGTAGACATTTTCCCAGGCTACTCTTGATTTCATTTCTGTTCACATTTGCCTTAACTCACTAACTGTTCGTATTTATATAGATGTAGTGTCGAAAAATGACGGTGTAATTACACGAATTTTGTATACGTAACGAGTGAGGACTCAAGATCGCTACTCTATTTTCTATGTTGGATTTCTGTGACCACTATCATAAGACACAGAGTGAGAAGAGCAGAAAAGGGAAAGTCTAGCACTAACAAAAAGCAGCAGTAGTAAACTATCTAATAATCTCTAAATATTGATCTATAGCTACACCTGAGGACTTTTAGAGATACAGTAAATTTTTTCGTGACTGTAAGAGCTCTTGTCACTTAGATCCATCCACCGATCAGACACAGAAGAACTTCCTATGAATCCTTAAATCGGACGAGTAGTCACAGCGTTGAAATATATTTTACTTAGTGATTATTGTCATATATCAACATTATAAATAATTTATCGTATAATAGAGATGAAATCTCATATGTAGATCATCGACAATATCAAATATACCAATTCTATCAGTTGAACATCAGATAGACAACTGTTGAGTTTAGTCCGATTGGAACTGTATATAATGTTAATGTACTATCTAAATTTTCTTGGTAATTCTGAAATTTTGCTCATCAATATTCTCCAATTTCTATCTTCTATTCCTTTGTATATTTGAATTTCTTATGCTCCAAGTGTCTTCGAAGAGTTTGAGAAATATACAATTTTTTGTTAATTAGAGTGACTGAAATCTCGAAGTTATCAATATAAAGATTTGTTGATATGTTTCCAGAGCTTTTTTTCTAAGAAGATCAAGTTTAAAAGCCAAGTTTCTTCTTATTGAATTGTCAGCTACTTTTAGAGTAATTTTGTTAATTGGGGGCTCTTTAATATATCCGAAACACCCCAATATGTCAATATGTCTTCTAAAATTTGTTGTTATTTTTTATTTTAGTGATCAATCGTTCAATCAAAATCAGAGCTGTGACGTCTACTACGACAGTTTATCATATCCATTCCAAGAGGAGGAAGACCGCCAATGGGACAGTGGAGGGCATCCAATTGTGCCATCACATAAACCACATATAAAAAAACAATTGCCCGCCATACCAGTCATACAAAATTATATGAATAAACGTCGCT
>JAZBGX010002797.1:0-11516 GCA_037414775.1 Zonitis immaculata | reverse complement strand
CGTAAGCGTAAAAATTAAACGAAAAAAATTACATTTGGAGAAATTTTTAGTAATTTTTCTTAATTTTCCCAAAATTAAAACAATAGCTCAATGATTCAAAAGAGTGATGCCGACTGAAAGGGGACGTCAAAGTGATTGACTAATTTGTTATGGGATGGTCTATTGTGGATGGGCCCCGATGGCTTTGCCACATAGCTGTAGCCAACGATCCCTCCATCAGGCACTTGTACAGTTTGTGAAAGTATTTGAATTAATAAATTTGAGATTTCTTCTTCTTCTTCCTCGACGGAAAAAATGTTGGAGCGAAGTCTGGCGAGTATGGTGGGTATTTTTTGCTAGTGATATTTGGTCGTTGTCATTAAACTGGATGGATCCAAATAGGATATTCTTTTTTGTAGTGGTGTGGATTTTTTTTTTGAAAGATCACCAGTTAATTTTTTGGAAATATAAAATTGCCGTTCATAAAATAATCAACTTGCATTTCTCCAGCTTTCCAGTTCATTATAGAATTTTGTTTACTTTTTCCTCAAGCCTGACAGTAAATTTTCCCGAAATTTCCACAAGTAAATGTAACGATTATATGAAAATTGAATATTATTACAAAACCTTAATCTACTTCTAAAGTTAATTGAATTTTTCCAGCAAAATTTTTATTACCTATTAACAATAGGAATTTCCTTCACAACATTCAGTACTTTATTAGATCAAATGATGGGCTATTAAAAATAAATTTATCGATTTAGATTGTTTTCCACAGAATTGCGATTCTATTTGCAAGTCTTTCCAAAAAAAAAATCAACAAACCAAAAAATCTTCTATAGTACCCCATTTAATTTGGTGGGCCAAAGATCGATCTCGAAAAGACTCGGTTGTTGTTTTTTTCTTCTCAGCCACAAAACTACCGAAAGTCAAGATTCTTGAACTCAACAAAGGGCTTAAATGTTTTCAAGATGTCACAACAAAATCATGTTGTAGTACAAACGTCGTAACCGCCATACAGGGCCGGATCAACACCGTTTTACTACCAACTATTTGCCTCTCAACAAAAACAATAAAAACGTTTTTTTGCCCTAGCCAATAAGCTATTCGGGATATTAATAGAGGAAAAAATGAGTTGTAGAGAATATTTTTTTGTTTGTTGATTGGATAGATGATTTCTAGATGCCCCTCGTATATTTGTTTGTTGCTTTTTTCAAATGTCTATAACATCTGGGTGGTGGTGTGTTTGAAAATTTCCAAAACACCCTTATATAATAATTTTTAATGGAATTCAAGTATTTTTAATAGCTATGTTTTTTTTGTTTTATTCAAAAGGGTGAAATTATTAGTTGGGGGCGAGAAAAATATGTTCTTCAACTGTTTTATCTGATTTTTATATAAATATTATAATATCTACTATGATATGTGAAGAGGAGAATTGTTGGAAGTTGATAATAAACTTTACACAAGCCAATGTAAATATTTATATGATGAAGATGGTGGTTCTAGTCAACACTCAAATGTCATAATTTAGGTCATTAATAAACTATTATTTATTAAAAAAATACGTAACGTAGAAATGGAATAAAAAAACAAACCACCTATGGTGTATAAATAGTGTATGACTTGTAAAATATTTAAATTGAAATTATCCAGTCTCGCCAATGTAATCAACAAGTGGTTTTTGAACTGCAAGAAAAAATCGAATTCTCCGCCGTTCAAACAAATCAAAAAAAAAACAACAACAACCAATCAACACAAGGCAGTCTTTCTCTACATTATATACAGAGTGGACTGCTTCAAGCTTTCTTGGTCTGTAACTCTAGCCCTAGTGGATTCCAGGATCGCAAGTCTGTTCTTAATTTTCCATAATTATGAATCTCACTTTATAATATGTTCTACGATTCCCAAATAGTTAGAGGCATCGTTCCAATGCCAAAATTACACTTTAGATTCTCGAATGCGGTTTCTTTTGATCTTCACTATAACCAGAGTTTCAGCTAGATTAGGATATAGCCTGTGGCGGTTCATCCTAGATACATATTTTTATTTGCATTGTTAATAAACTTTATAAAATAGAAATATATTAACACACAACGGTCATTATCAAAGTATTCATAATTCCAATACATAGTTGTGTATATTTTAATAAAAAATAATAAAATAAATAAACTTTGATGAATCGTTGGTAATTTTTCCTTTGAAATGTTAGAAAATCAAAACACATATGTGTTCATCATTGACACTCTTGACTATTTGCTTCTGCCTCCTTTAACTATCACCACACCATAATCATCATTAATAATCAATGGTTTGATTCAAGCATAATTTTTAGTTTTGTTTTTATTATCAATTAATTCGATGGAGGCATTTCTCGATTGCACAATAAATTTTCTATATAAAATATAAATTAGAGGCAATATAGAGATAGATAAATTGTCAATTATCTATCTGTACTATACGACTTGGTAATTAAAATGATGGAATAGAATGCATATTAAAAGTTCATGAACTTTACTGATTAGAAAACTCTTAAAATTTGTTTATTATCAATAATAAGAGGAGTTTTTGACGCGTGTTGTATATATATATTTTATAATTCAATAATAAAATGAATAAATAATACCATTATTGTCAATCTGTTATTCTGTTTTTTTGTTTTTTAATAAATAAATAAATAATAATAATAAAAAGTTTGATTGAATTATTCATAAATTGTAAAGTATACGTACAACTCATAAATACAATTTAAATTTTAATTGTATTCAATTGATGATGGTTGTTTTGTCGTTTTGTTTTGTTTTTTTTTATATTTTTTCTATGCGTTTTATTGTAATGATAATGATGGAGAGAGGTGTGGTCCTGAAATACACTCATTATCAGTTGTTAAAATAAAACGGAAGCAGGACCGGCTCTATAAGTTGCTGCCAATTAAAATAGTTGCAAATCAAATTTTATACACGTGCTATCATGTTGTACTTTTGTTTATATGTATATTAACAATAGAATTTTTATGTAGGATTTTCTGACTTGGAGCTTTTTTATTTTTGCAGGAATGCGTCGTCGAACTTTCGCTTTGTCAAATTTTTATACTTGTCCAAGATTCAAAAATTTTCTGTATCTTTGGTATAAGTTTTCCATAATATGGAGGGTTTGTTGATACAAAAGTGATGATAATCGATATGAAACACAATGTTTATTAGATCAATCGCTGTGACAATAGGATGGATTTTCAAGTAATTCGAAAACCACTACTCGAATAAACTACCTTCGCAAATTTGACTTTGTAATGTCCGGGTGCATTGTCCTAATGAAACAGCCCTTCGAGACGCAGTTTGGCTTGATAGCTTCCAGTAATTTGTTCCTTGTTGTCTCGGAATTCCACAAAATGGACAACGTAACTGGCTGCGCTACTATTCGATTATTAATATTATTCCAGATTAGCCCTCGTAAAGATTCAACTATGATTTTCCTAGAATACTTTCGTCAATTTGTTTATCTTGGAACTTTTAATTTTGTTAGAGAATTCCGAACTATTTATACGATTTTTTCGAATTTCCTTGAACAATTTTACGGGGAAAATTCCGATTTTCATCAAGAGATACAGCAAAACTTTGTACAAAAACTTCATTTGTTCTTTTCCAAATTCGATAGGTTATCAAAAATCGTTTTCAATTCTGCATTACTTTTTCTCAATACATCAATAAAATTGGATTTTCTTGGGAAGATTTTGAAATTTTGAAAATTTACATTTTTCAGTTCAACTTTTCTAAAATGTCGACACGTTTTATTTTTATTAAAGGAAGATTTATTCAAATTATTTGGATTTTCTGTGAAATTTATAAGAAATTCATAGCAATCGTCGAATTTTCCAATTTTTTTTCCAACAAAATCCATAAATTTATGGAAAAAATTTATACTTGAATCAAAATTTTCAGTTCTCTATGAAATTTTCAAAGCTTCTAATAACAAAACTGGACAATTATATAAAAGTTTTATTATTTATAGAAAACCTTGATCTAAATATTATGATGCAGTTTCACTTGAATGTAAAATTTTCTAAAATAAATTTCGTAAAATATTTTGATTGTCGCTGACGACAGAAATAATCAATTCCTCAATTGTTGCAAAATTAATTGCAATAATGTTTTTAATCAGCTCTACTGTACAATCAATTTTTATAACTTTCAAAAAGTCGATCGAAGCAGAAAAAAAGAATCAATCGACAACGTTGTTTTCTATAAACAATTTTCAACTTTTCTTGATGTTTATATAGAAGAAAGAAATTAAATTTTCAATCAAAACTATATAGTGTGTTATGTAAATTTCCCAAATTATTATTCAACATTTCGAATTGTTCAAATAAAATTTTCTAAAATATTGTTAATGTTTTCGAAACAACAGAACTTTCAGATTCTTAATCAAAAGTCATAATTATAAAATTGACCTACAACACAATAATTTAAACGCTCAATTTAACACGCTAATAATAAAAAAATTATTTATTGTTCCTTGTAAATTCAAATTTATTCAAAGACAAAGAAATTTCTATCACAGTAAAAAATTTGGCAACTAACAACATATTATAGCGATATAGCTCTCTCTCTCTATATTACTCAAAATAATCCGATATCATGACCTGCATTTATTTTATTTTTCATTTCAATCTCTGTCATTTCATCAGTGGATTATGAAATAAATAGCTTGTTATTCGGGTAATTTATGTTAATATGCATTTGAAAAAATAAGGAAACTCAAGAGCAGAGAATCCTATTGGGAAACTTCTTCCTGTGATAATGGCCATGACCGATAGAAATTCTAAAATTTTCTTTAATATTCCCAATAGTACAACAATAACGATACCATTTATGGAATTATTGAATAATTCATTTTCCGACATGCAGGAATTTACATTCACTTGTAGAATTAATATATACCATTGACCTTAAAAAATATATATACTACTATAGCCCCCAAATTTTTTTTGTTTTTTTTTTTTTTTAATATCATCTCCCACGCATAGATCAACATTTATTTTGATTAACTCATCATCCCGAGTCATTTCAATTAATTATCCCATAGAAACCACTCAAGTGATTATGACTCACCCCCCAGATATTTACACACGCTATTCCATTTATATATAGAGAAATTATATACATTTGAACCAAGAAAAAAGAAATAATGAGAATAAGGCCATAATATTATGCTATAAATAAATTTATATATCGAATAAACAAAACGTGACTTAATAAAACTGAAGAAAAATAAAAATTGAATTGAAAACTGTATATGAATAATATTGAAAATTTTTATACGAATATAGTCGACACGACGTCAGATCATGATGTCATTTGGGGGCTATTTTTTCCAAAGGCATTTTAAATTTTTCCAAACCTTCAATAAGTCACGTTATTATTAATATTTTTGATTGTTACTGTTGGGGGGCAATTTTTTTCTGGAATAGTCAACACTACCACCTGTTGTTGTGGTTGTTGTGTGGCCTTAGATCCGATTATATATTATATAATGAATTGGAAAATGATAATCCTCTGGCATTAGTCCCAGTGTGAGTCGTTTTAATTATTCTAAAGAATTTTTCCACATTTTTCCTTCGAAACTTTCTATCATTAAGAGCTTTTTTTCGATTTTATAAGAAAAATCACAAAGCTCCAACTTTTCCGAACACGATTGAAAATAGAAATTTGATTTATTTATGCGAGGATGACAAATTTCATTCAACAAGACGATGCCAACAATCCATTTTGCAAAATCCATGTATTCTCCGAACTGATGGATACAATTTGAATACTGAACCGGTAAACAGAGCAAAAACTAGTGGAAATTTGTAGTAATTATAGATATAGAATTTTCCGAATTTCCTTCTAAATTGTTTGGAAAAATTATTATTTTTTTGTAATTTTTAATTGATAGTTGAATTTTTTTGTTTTGGTGAAAATTTCCAAATTTCTAGATAACAAAACCAATTATCAAATCCTATGACGCTATCATTGTGATTATCTATCTCTGTTGATTAAGAAAACTTTGAATGTTTCTGATTTATTCAAACAAACAGTCTACTTAACAAAAGATTTTCTTCACAACAGTCTGGACTTGATGGAAAAATTTGTAGTTTTTATCAAAGAAAAATTAATGGTTTCCGTAGACGTTTAATGTCTCGCTATTCCACATTCCATCCGAAGATATTTTGAATCCTGCATTAGATTCCAACGACCAAAATCATTCATTGTTGGATACGTTAAAATAAAATTTCCAATTGCCATTAATGAAGCTAACGAGTTAATTTTAGAGAAATGTTGCTCTATTTCTATTAATAACGACTAATCCACCACGATATAAACGTTTCAATTTCTCCAACTAAAAATGTTCACTGAACTTTGCAATTTGTAAAAAAAAACAAAAAACGAAATCAGCTATTTAGATATTTTGTTTAGATTTACAAATAATTTTTATAACTTTATTGCAAAATTTGTAAATTGTCAATCAAACAAAAATCTAAGGACAAAGTTCCATTTTCCAGGAAAAACTTGAATTTTCAATTCTTAATGATAGAATTTCAATTTTTTTTTTATTGATAAAGCGAAATTTCTCCTAGTTTCTGACGATTCTAAATTCTAATTGTCATTAAAAAAAATTCTCGATTTAGAATTCAACTGTACAAAACCTTCAAGTCACGTTGTTTAATTGTGTTTATTAAGTTATTATGTATATGTTATTGAAAATAAAAGGGGAAATTTCGAAATAATGCACCTTCTGGTGGGGCTCAAAATCCGTTAATGAAAAACGAACACTCACAAAAAAAAAATATCCAATTACCAAAAATAATTTAAATAAATAGACGTAATAAATAAATGCTAATGTTAATTAAACACCTGTGTGTATTTAGAATTAGCCAATTCATTCTATTAATATTTGTTCTATTATTCGAAAAAAAATATATATATTTGGGTATATTTAGGAGATGATATTCTGAACTCTGAAGCCCAAAAAGTGGCGATCTCGTCATCGTTTCCCATGCAGAACATGGAGAACGGTTGGACCCTATACTGTTGCTTCAAATAAGAGTTGAATGTCCTCGGTTATATATTCGATTTTTTTTATTATATGGACGAATTTTTCCAAATAAAAAAATAAATAAATCAAATAAAATTTCTCCATTTTAAGATGAGACGACGACCACAACAACAACAACATGACGTCCAACTGTCTAGAAGAATTATTTAACTCACACCAGGTAATCTTTCTGATTATCAAACACCTGTAATAATATTCTGCATGAATGGCGATAGAAAATTCTAAACAACAACAATTCACGTTCATTCCACTATTAGATGATTTGAATAAATAATTTGCTAATAATAATAATAATAATATTGTTGATAATAAAAATAAATATAAAAAGGCGAAAGTTTATTTATTGTAATGTGAAATTTTTAGGGTCAATGGTTAATTATGCTTAACACTTTTAGAATTCCTGTTGTTAGATCCCTAAATGAATGATGTTTCATATATTTTTTTTCAAGTGTCATTTTGGAAAAAAATACTATTAAAATTTTAAATTTAAAACTCTATAACCGTTCATTATTTTAACGGACATAAAACTCACGTTTCGAACTTGCTTTATTATTAATAGTCGGTAAAGAACAATGGTTCGCTATATAATAATAATAATAATAATATAATAGAAGTTGGAGTGTTTAAATTTGAATGTTATTGTTTTTCTGTTCCAACTACACACGTTTTTATTTTGATAATAAATACTTTATCAATGTAACAATTCTACTACTGATGTTATCTTATAAAATGTTAAGCAATGTATACTTCAAGTATTATTATTATCGTTTTATCAACGACAAACTTGTTAATTCAAGACATCTCGTATAAATTTACAAGAATGTTTAAGTTTGTAGTTTCATAGACATACATTTCATAGAATTTCATTTACAAAAACCTTATAGATGCAGACATATAACGTTCAAGGATACGAATGGAAAGAAAGTCTGCCAAATCAATTAAATAACCATTCATAATTTTAAATCGAAAATTTATCAGTCAACCGTTAAAGCGGTCATTGAATATGATTACGATAGAAATTATATGGCAAATCGTTTACTATATTTTTGGTTGTTAGTATTGAATAGATAAGCCAAACAGGACCGGATTAGTACGACAACAAAAAAACAATAAAAGGGGCCTCACCTCTAGATATAAATTTTGTCAACTATAATTATAGTTGAGATAATTTTTTTTTTTTTAATAAGATAAATAATGTCAACAATTTCAATGGGAATTGCTCAATTTATTGTGGAATTTTTTTGTAAAATAAATTCACGAGAGAAATGTTGATTCGCGATAAAAAAAAAAAATGATGTAAATTATTGAAAGAACGTTTTCTGAATAAATTGGGGAAATTTCAAGAGACAATAAAGCTGTACGGGAGCTCTCCTATAGTGGATAACAATGAAATGTTCTGTCAAATTCGCTGGTAGAGACGGAGAATCGAGTTACTCCACAGAGCAAGCTAGGCTCATCGAACTTTTGGATTTGCTAGAAAAATTTCGAGCTAGCCTGCTATAGAGAGACCTTAGCATCGGCAAAAATGTCACACAGGTCGATGTAAATATTATTTGCATGGAATTCTCCGATGGTCACTACAAAGCCAGATTTTTCCCCGAAACTCAACCGCATCATAATAATATGTGAACAATGTCGATGGAATCCGCTCGAGAACTAATAGTGGAATTTTTTCTAAATAAATTATGACACTGAAGAATTTTTTCTGTAGTCAAGAATATTGTAGAAAAACGGTAAATTGTACTTATTGCGTTGAGATTTATTATACCAACGACTCTATTGAACAGTTAAAATACAATCCAATATGTTGTGTTAAGTGTGGTCGCCTTTTAAAAACTATCAGCAAAAACTATGATCATAGAAAGAAACGTGATCTACTATATGCAAACGTTAGACGATTAACAATGAAGAACGTGCAACAATTTCATTCGTTACTCTAGGAATAGATGGAAAAAAATTATTATTATTACTATGATGATGAATTAGGGTAGAACTTTGTGTCGTTATTTTATATTTAATCCTAGAAGTAAAAAATCGACCCTAGACTTACCATAAAATAATAATAATAATAATAGAGACAAATTATTATTCAAATCAGTTTAAAAATTTTATGGTAATAATTCTAGAGGAAATAATCACGAACACTACAAGGCGGATTCGAATAGTTGGAATTATAAGTAAATTATAGGTAGGTTTCGATTATATCATTAACTATTATTATATCGTTATTTAGTTAAATGAATCACCGTCTAAGATTCTATTTCCTAACGATGTTAATGGGTCAATTTTTTTTTTTTTTTAGAGTCAATCTGGACAAATTTCTGCCATGTCGTTGGGTTGTTGTATCCCACGTCCATATAGCTTGTGGGTGGTAAATTTTCAAATATGTATAAACAACGCAGATATTCTTGTTGTATGGAAGAAAAATCGTCGAGAAACAAAAAAAATTAATCCTGCTGACTTATAAAAGACGACTGTCTGGTTTCCACAACAGCGAGACGTATTCAAAGATAAAGCTAAAAATATTCAAAGTCCTTCAACGAGATTTCTTCCTGTTTTTATTATTATTTTTTTTCTATCTTCAATTTATTTATTACTACTACGATTGGAAATATTTTTATAATTGATGATAACTTTCAATTATTTAAACAAGGACGATTTGTTTTTATTATCATCGTAAAACGAACAACGATAACAGGATTGTAATAAGGAATATTTTGCATTATTGCCACATTGTTTTTGTGTTGCACATTCGACGTTGCAGGCATGCATACAACTGCATTGCAGTTTCAAACAACACAAAACACAAATAGAATGGAGATGTCTGACCAGTTCCCAACTATTTGAGAATAATTTAAATAATATAGAGATTATAAAATAATAACGAAACTCAAACCAAGGCTATAAGTATAGAAATTTTATTAATAATAATCTAATATTTTAGATAATAAAATATTTAAACTTGATAAAATTCAATTCAAATGTTTGCTTATAAACAAAATTTTTTGGCCAATGTTAAGGCGACTCAATAAATCGAATCAAGGCCAATTATTTGTTCTATAAATGACGATAGTAGAAATTCAAATTGGCGATTTTATCATTTTGTTGTTGCTGTTGTTGGGAGGAGGGCCCCGTCAATGAATCCGAAATAGTAATAAATTTTAAATCAAATCTCCAATCAGAAATTGTTGTCGATAAAAAAGTGAAAAGTTGACGAAGAACAACAACAACAACAACAAAGCATGTTTCTTGATTAAAATCCGTGCTTGACATGATTAATTCAGAAATAAAAGAGAATAACGAAAGGGAGAAAGGAAAAAGAACGTGATATATTGTAGAATTATGCACGGTTTGTCGATATATAAGGGTGGAGTTATATAGAGAGAGGGCTTCTTGTAAGTCTTGAGGGTGATTCTCGGTAGAAGAAATTGCTGAATATTCGAAAATAGTTCTATTTTTACGTAAAAAAAATATATAATTAAATCATTTATTGCTGTCAAAATATAAACATGTAATAAAAAATTAACAAATATTTGAATTGGAATTCGTTAAAAAGAAAGAACTTCTCTTTCGACTTGTTTTTAATTCAATTTTAATGTTATTTACATTTTATCAACGGTTTTTAATAGTCGTTAGTTTGATACTAAAAATAATTCAATGGAAATTGTTTATTGATTGGAAAATTGTAGACTTTTCCCTTTCGATATGCGCTACTCGAGTTTTCTTCCCCCCTCAACAATATTATAGCTCACAAAAACAACTTGACCACAATTAAAAATTGCTATTAGTATTATTATTATTATTGAAGCAGGAATTACAGGATTTTATTAAATTAAATTCCAGGAATAGTATTAAATATCCTGAATAAATTCCAGGATATGGCCTAGTTTTGTTTTCTATGCTATATATATTGGAATATTTTTCTCGTTATTATACATTGTATAATTTTATGTAGTTTATTTTTAAATTGAATTCGATCGATTCAATTTTATGTCTAAAATAACACACCCAATGATGTCATTAATAGGAAATAATAAAAAAAAAAAAATTGAACACATATAGGGGCGGATAATTGAAATTTATTCCAAATAAAAATTCCAACAAATATCCAAACAATAAAATGTTCGTTTGTTTGTTGTTAAGTTTCCTCTATCTCTATATAGAAAGAAAAACCCTACGAAAATAACGCACAATATGTGTAATATTTGATAAAAGGGATATAAAATAGAAAATAATTGGCGATCCGGAACGGAATATGTAAGGGCGGGGGTGTAATGATTTATCGTTGGGGCAACAAACAAGGGTCGTTACTTTCTACTCCCAACAAAAATTAACAAGTTATATTTTTGGAATTAATTTCAGTTTGGATTTAGAGCAATAAGTCATTTTTATTGTAAGAATGTAACTGGAGATTTATTGAAAAATAAAATTGGCCCGATTCC